>JAODAL010014122.1:0-88575 GCA_025379985.1 Phyllomedusa bahiana
AAGGCTTGGTCAAAAGGGGGGCCCCCGGCTTGAGAGGGGGCCCGGACCTTTTTGAAAGGGCGAATTTAAACGAGGAGCGGGGTTTGCCCCTTTGGGGGCCCCCTGGCTGGGGAATATAACAGGGACTTCTGCGATGCCCTCTCCCTTTTTGTGGCGGGACCCGTATTGAACCCCCCCCCCTCCCTCTTTCCCCCTCGTCCAATGTAAAAGGGTCACTCGCAAAACAAATTCTCGGAAAAGACCAGGATGGGCCGCAATGTCCCTCTTTATCATCATCCAAACAGGTGACTTGGTCCTTTAAATTTCTGCATCCCGAAGCTGCGGGCCTTTAAGCAAGGGGCACTGCAAGGCGTTGCCCGGGCCGCCCCGGGGAAATTTTTTTCCCATTGGGAACCCCTTCCTTCACCTCCTCTGATGGCATCATAAATGGGGTCCCGAAGGCGACTAAAAAAATCCTTTTTTGAAACTTTTAACAAAGCCTTCTGAAAACCCCCCCCCCCCCTTTTTGTCTTTAAAAGAGGTGGGGGAGGGAACAATGGGTTATCCACAGTGGTTGGGGCAACGGTTTTACATTTGGGGGGTTCTTTTAGTGGGAAGGATGCTGGGTGATGCTGGGTGACGCATTTGTGGCATGACTGCGAGGCGAGGAGGGGAAAAACCCGCTAGAAGCTGGGTTTCATTAACCACGAAGGACAGATTTTGGGGACGAAAGTTCGTTTTTTTAGATTCCAAAAGGGGCCCCGACCCCCGCGATGACAGGCCTGATGGTTTCCCCAACTGACGTCCGTTGGGTTTCGGTTGTCCCCCAGCACTGGAAGGAACTTTTTCTTTCGTACCTCTACCCCATGTGGTACCCCCCTCTTTGCCGCTTACCACCTGCTTTTTGCTCCATGTTCAGGGAAAAATAAAAATTTTTAGAAGGTTTGTAAAAGTTTTGGGGAAAGTTCTTATTAAAAGACGGCAAATTTTTAATTTATTATTTTTTCAAATTTTTTTTTTTTTATTTTTTTTTTTTGTTTTTTTTTTTTTTTTTTTTTTGTTTTTTGGAGCGCCCTGAGGTTTCCAGAGCGCTGTACATTCAGTTTTCATACATAACATAGGTCAAAACAAGTACAAGGTGACAAATACTAACTAACAACTGGTTACAGAAGGAGAAGAGGTCCCTGCCCGTGAGGCTACACTCTAAAAGGAAGGTGGAAGAGACAAGGTGAGTGGCAGACATGGTGTGAAGTGTTGTGACAGCAGGGTCATTGCTGGATGTAGGCAAATCCTGAAGAGATGGGTTTTCAGGTTGCTTTTGAGCTGGTGAGAGTGGGGAGAGTCTGAGGTGTTTGGGGCAGTGATATTCCAGAGTGTGGGGAAGCACGGAGAAGTCTGAGACGGTTTTGTGGAGGAGCATGAAAAGGGAGAGCAGAGAGAAGGTCCCTGTGAGGAGCGGAGTTCGTGACGGAGATATCTGGAGATTAGACAGAATGTAGGAGGGGAGAGGTCATGGAGAGCCTTGTATCAAGGTTGCTAACTTGAACTGGATTTCGCTGGCAATGGGGAAGCCAGTGAAGGGATTGGCCAGAGGGGAGAGGCCGAGAGATATCGAGAGATAGTGAATCAGACGGGCAGCAGAATAGGATGGATTGGAGGGGAGCGAGGTGCTAGCTGGGAGCGCAGAGAAGGATGTTGCAATAGTCTAGCGTGAGATGACAAGGGCATGGGACCAGCATTTTTGTGCTTTTCGAAGTTAAGGAATGAACGGATACGGAGATATTTTTCAGTGGAGGCGCAGGTGGAGGTGAGGAGTTGATGTGCGGTTTGAAGACAGATGGAGTCCAAGGGTTATCCCAAGGCAGCGGACTTTGTGGACCGTGAGAGTGTGGAGCCATGACTGTAAATAAGAGTGATCAGTGGAGGAGATGGAGTGGGACGTGTGGAAAGATGATGAAGTTCATTTTTCTCCACTTTAGCTCAGGAGCGTGAGGAGAAGTAGGAGGAATATGGACAAAGACAGTCAATGGATCCGGGAGAGTAGAGAGGTATTATCTGGGCCGTAGATGTAGAGTTGGGTATCATCAGGCATACAGTGGTTAAAGAAAGCCGTGTGATGCTATTAGTTACCCAGCCAATAGTGTAGATAGAAAAGAGTAGTGGGCCCACGTCAGACCCCTGGGTACACCAACAGAGAGCGGGCAAGAGGAGAGGTGGTGCGTGAGTGGAGAGACGCTGAATGTCCATCAGTGAGGTATGAGGATATCCAGGAAAGGGCCAAGTCCTTGATGCCGGGGGAGGAGAGGATTGTAATGGGAGTGAGTGGTCTCGACAGTGTCAAAGCAGAGTACAGGTCCTAGGAGAAACACAGAGTAGTGGCGTGAGGCTTTGAGTGCTAGTCGTTGGTGACTTGGTTAGGGCGGTTGGTTTTTGTTTTTTTTTTTCTGTAGAGGTGGGGTCGGAAGCCAGAATTGCAGTGGGTCAAGAAGAGAGTTGGGTGATAGGATGATAGGAAATTGAAGATAGACGTTTTGTTCGAGTGGAGTTTAGAGGCGAATGGAAGCATGGAGATGGGGGCGATAGTGGACAGTGAGGAGGGGTCAAGAGATGGTTTCTTAAGTATGGTGTGATGGTCGCATGTTTAAAGGGGAAGGGAAATGCCCAGAGGTTAATGATAGGTTGACGAGATGGGTGAGCTGGGATGATAGAATCACTGAGGCTGGATGAGTGGGATGGCAGTGGGTCTAAGATTACAGGTAGTGAGGTGGATTTTGGACAGTAGAGTGGAGAGCTTGTCATGAGTGACAGTAGAGAAGGAAGATAGGGGGGAAGATGATAGCAGGTGTAGAGGTGGGATTGGGGACACTGCAGGAGATATAGAGATAGACAGAGGGGACTGTGGGGTGAATCATTGTCACAGCTATTTCTCAAATACCTCTAATCAAACAAAATTGCTGGGATTCCAAATTTAACTGCAGGTGTCTATCAACAAATCTTAGACTGGGCAAAATTCCCAAAAACACGTATCTGTTATGTTTTTGTATAATAAACGGTATTTTTTGCACCTTCAATCACCCTCTGTGAATATAGAATAGGCGTTTTAATGATTTTACTGATGCAGCGGCAATGAACAATGCTGGTTGAAAAGTCAAAAAACACGTAACTGTTATGTTTTTTCGGCGTATGATACACGTATTTTTGCACCTTTCATTCACCTCTGGTGAATATAGAATTGGCGTTTTAAGATTTACGTGATGCTGGCGGTCAATGAACAAAGCTGGGTGGTGCAAAATCACAAAAACACGTAACTGTTTATGTTTTCGATGATACAACGGTATTTTTTGCACCTTTCTATTCACCATGTGGGAATATAGAATTGCTTTTTAAGATTTACGTGATGCTGCGTCAATGACAAACCTTGGTGTGCAAAAGTCCAAAAAACACGTAACTGTTTATGTTTTGGTTATAATAAACGTATTTTTGCACTTTCAATTCACTGTGAATACATAGAACAGCTTTCCTGTTTAGAGCCTCAGGCTCTCAAGCGTCTCATATGGATAGGACCTGCGCTCTGCCATGTGGCCAAATCAGCTCAGCGAAATTAGTCTATTT
Source organism: Phyllomedusa bahiana (assembly GCA_025379985.1). Lineage (NCBI taxonomy): Eukaryota > Metazoa > Chordata > Amphibia > Anura > Hylidae > Phyllomedusa > Phyllomedusa bahiana. Next base: position 3,592 of record JAODAL010014122.1, read on the forward strand.
CTGCACAGAGTAAACCTCTACTATATAGCTGTGATCTTCCAATTTAGTTATATTAGAGATTTTGAAATTTTAGAGTAGTTAGACTAGAGAATTTTAAAGCAGCATCTACCGCTGTAAATTCACGGCTGGGGAGCAAGGTGTGGGCCCCCGGGGAGGCGAACACAGACAAGCTCGATCTTAAAGAACCTGGAATAAAGTCTCACCAATGCTTGTTAGACTTATAATTGATACACATCATTTCTAGTAACGGCAAGGTCTCTTGTTAGGTGCAAAACTCCCACTTTTTATATCAGTATATATTTCAGATTAGTTTGTTCATTTTATTTTTACTCATTACACCTGTGACTGTTGATATATCCACCTTTCAGTTAAATTACAATCCAGCAATCTTGTAGTCAGCACAGGTTGTTGTTGCCAAAATACCGTGTATCGTACGAAAACAACACAGTACGTGTTTTTTGACTTTTGCGCACCCAGCATTGTCATTGACAGCAACATCTAACGTAATTCTTAAAACAGCAATTCTATATCACCACAGGTGAATTGAAAGGTGCAAAAAAATACCGTTTATTATACAAACATCACAGTTATGTGTTTTTTGACTTTTGCGCACCCAGCATTGTTACATTGACGCAGCATCTACGTAAATGCTTAAACAGCAATTCTATTATTACCACAGGTGAATTGAAGGTGCAAAAAATGCCGTATTATTATACCAAACATAACAGTTACGTGTTTGTTTGACTTGCGCACCCAGCATTGTCATTGACGCACATCTACGTAACACTTAAACAGCAAATCTATATTCACCACGAGGTGAATTGAAAGATTTGTGCAAAAAATACCGATGTATTATACGAAGAACATAACAGATACAGACATAACACTCCTTTTCCGTCCACATTTTAATCTGGGGTCAGACAGGTTAATGGTCATACGCGGTCCAGACAGTAAGTCAATGTCCAGTGAAACTAAAATATGGTGGTTGAAAGACTCCTTTTTGGCGGCACTTTTTTAAATCTGGGGTCCCAGCAGTTTGGGGCTCAGCAGCGTTCAGACAGGATATCAATGTCCAATCAAGTAACAAGATGGTATCAAATCTACTGCCTTCTGGCACTTTTTTAATTGTGGGTGATGCAGGTTTAAGGGTCGGGGGCTGTGGTATCATAGACAGGATAGTGAATGTCTGTGACTTTTTTCTGTGACTTATTATAACTAAGTGTTGTTTGCACATATAGATGTAGCACGTATCCATTTGACTGTTAGGACTGTTAATTTCAGCTTCTCCAGCCTTGTTGAGGCGTGTAATAATATAAGGTGTTGTTGCTCTATCCCATAGACTTTATCATGGTAAAACGCTCATAATCGATGCTCACTATCGCAAAACTTATCAGATAGCGCCGATTACGACTATCGTCAATCTCAGATAGCCAACGCAATGCGCTCAACACTACTCAGGAACTCACAGACACCTGTTTAGCAGTTGTGATTAGCACCAACAGTAATCACTGCCCCCAACTCCTCCCTCTCCTGTCCAGACCCGGCTTGTTCAAACGTTACAATGAAACTCTCGCAACCACCCTGGACATGTTGGCACCCACTCACACACCGCACCACCAGAGTAAGACACCCGCAGCCTGCACACACACTCAGACTCTTTTCTCCAAGCGATGTTCCAGGTGTCTGAGTGGCTTGTGGAGAATGTCAAGCTACCTGCGACTTTCTCCACTACAATTCATGCTCGGACTTATCCATCACTGCCCTTCACGCGGCCAAACAAAAATATTTCACCTTCCTCAACTCCACACTACACAACAACCCAAACCGCCTCTTTGACACCTTCACTCCTCCTAAGGCCTTAAAGCTCAGGCCTCCGGTCACTGAACCTCTGTGCTGAAGACCTGGGCCACTCACTTCAAAGACAAATTGAAAATATCCCGGCAAAACTCACATCACAATCCCTCAAATAAAAACCCAACCCTGTCCCTCCCTGCAACGTCCTCTAATCTACCGCAGCCCCTTGACCCACGACATAGGAAGAAGTGTCCAGGCTTCTCCTGTCTGCTTCGTCCACCACTGCTCTACGATCCCAACCGTTCCATCCCACCTTGTCCAGTCTATTTTCTCCAGCTGTCCTCGTCTCACCTCACTACAATCTGAACCTCTCTGCTCTCCACTGGTATCTTCCCATCCCCTTTAAGCACGCTATTATACACCCCCTCACTGAAAAAGCCTCCTCTGGACCTCTGCGCTACTAACTACCGACCAGTCCTCTAACCTTCCTTCACTCTAAACTCCTGGAACGCTTGGTCTTACTCTCGCCTAATCCGCTATCTCTCTTCTAACTCTCTCTTACCCACTGCAATCATGTTTCCGCACCCTACACGCACGGAAAACTGCATTAGTTAAAGTCTCAAATGACCTCCTAACAGCAAAATCCTCAGGGAACTACTCATTGTTGCTTCTCTTGGAATCTCTCTGCAGCTTTTGACACTGTGGATCACAACTTCTCCTCAGCATGCTCACACCGTTGGCCACCAGGACACCGCTCACGCTTGGTTCGCGTCCTACCTCTCGGACCGCTCCGTCAGTGTCTCGTTTTCTGGTTCGACCTCCTCTCCTCCTTCCTCTAGCTGTTGGAGTTCCTGCAGGGATCAGTTTCCTAGGTCCTCTCCTCTATCATTGTACACGGGGAAAGCCCCATTGACAAACCAATCAGCTAGATCTTGGCTTCACCATACCATCTCTATGCGGATGACACCCCAATTTATAACACCTCCTCCCTGACATCACTCCAGCCTTGCTACAAAACACCATGACGTGTACCTGTCCTTGTCTCTACATCATGCCTCCTATCCAACGAAACTAAACCTCTCAAGCCTTGAACTTCTTGTCTTCCGCCATCTACTAACCAACCCCCCTTGCTATTTTCTGTTTCTGTATGTGGTACACCATTTCCTCCTAGGCAGCAGGCCCGCCTGTCTAGTGTTTTTATTTGATCTGATCTGACCTTCTCCCCATATATCCAATCCTTCCCGCTCCTGTCACCGCACTCAAGAATATCTCAAAAATCACTGTCCATTTCTCACGTTGGAAACGACTCAAACTCTCATTACTGCTCTTATTCTTTCTCGTCTTTGACTATTGCAACTCCTTGCCTTATCGAGTCCTCCCTCTCTACAAAACTCCCCCTCTCCAATCTGTCCAGAATGCAGCAGCCAGTCTTGTCTTCTCTCCAGCCGCTAACTGATGTCCTCTACCCTGGTCAGTCACTGCACTGGTTGCCCATCCAGTACAGGATACAGTATAAACTCAGCACTCTCACCCATAAAAAGCTCTCCAACATCGCTGCTCCTCCCTACATCGTCCTCACTAGTCTCTGTCTACCGCCCTATCCCCGTGCTCTCCCCGCTCTGCTGATGATAAGCAACTACATTCCTCAATCGATCCCAACCTCCCATGCCGCCTACAAGATTATCACACGTGCGGCACCATTCCTCTGAATATGCTACCGCGGCGATCAGGCACATTCACAACCCTCACAGTTTTAAGAGGGCCCTGAAAATTCAACATCTCGGTCTGGCCCACCAAGATCCCTAACTGCAATCACACAGCATTCTGTCACTCCCTGTAAAAATTTGAGCACTCACAGGCACTTATCTGTATGTAGATGTACCTGTCAGGGTGGCAGTTCATCCATTTTTCATGTAAACCACTCCTATTTAATGAAACATGGCTGGGACCATTGTAAACGTGCACTTCTTACCGTATGTTTCACCCATCACACCCTAATAAATTTGTACGCTACTCACGAGCAGGGCCCTCACACCTTGTGTCTCATTTTAATACTTTTTAATGTGTAATGACGTATGTTTACCTCTTGAATTTTAAAGAGCTTCGAATATGTTGGCGCTATAGAAATAAAGATTATTATTATTATTATTATTATTAATATACACACCAATTTGGGTGTAGTAGAGAGACTTTACTAGTCCTACTTAAAGGCCTCATGGCACTGGAGAACAAACACCCTCGCCACCATATTACCTGAACCACGTAGTTACCACATCCTGAAAAATAGTGGTACAGTGGAACAAAACAAATGACCACAAACCAGCAATAAATAGGTGTTAAGACACAAAGTAATCAAACTAATTTAGCATTATTGACAGTATCCATGGTACCATGGCATCCTTGCACAGTTAGTTCAGTCTTAGCCAACTTTCAGCCTCCTTACATATTCACATATGACAGATTTGTTAAAAAAAATCCAGTATGTAACAGTATTTTTTACAAGCCCTTTCACAACTTAACAGCAACGGTCACATATATTTCTTCAACAAGTCTGTGAACATAACCTTTTCAAGTCTTTCGGGCATCCCAACTTCCTACACTGCTATATGCCGTCATAAGTACTGAGCCCTCTACACCAGTGTGACGTGTAAGAATAAAGTTCTGCCGAACCAAAGTGTCATCATCAATCCTTTATCCACATATGAGCCACTTTGATTATGAATTTCATTTAAATGATGAATTATAATTCTTATCAAAAGTTTTTACAGGCTGATGTTTAAAGAAGACGCTACATATACTTGATGGAGATGTGCTATAAACCTTTATAATATACATTCATGTAATCCTTGAAAGCGGTTAATTCTTCAAAGTGTATTTCAGGGGATCGCAACATCTCTTCAGTGAGCACCGAAACCCATATAGAGTGCTGAACAAACCTACTCGAAAATAGGAAGTGGTCAGAATATTGTGAATCAAATGTGTAAAAACCGAGAGGACTAGTTGAGATGTACTAGTATTGTACTTTTTTTTTTTAAATAACCTTGCCTATTACTACCTATGGGAACATGACTGCCTATAACTACTACCTATGGGGACATGACTCTGCCTATAACTACTACCTATGGGGACATGACTGCCTATGACTACTACCTATGGGGACATGACTGCCTATAACTACTACCTATGGGGACATGACTGCCTATAACTACCTATGGGGACATAACCCTGCCTATAACTACCTATGGACCATAAACCTGCCCTATAACTAACTTAAGGTGACATAAACCTTCTCTATAACAACTCTGGGGACAATACACCTGTCGTATAACTGCCTATGGACATAAACCTGCCTATAACTACCTATGGTGGACATAAAACCTGCCTATGTAATTTATTGTATCTATTTTTATTTTTGAAATTACCAGTAGCCGCTGCATTTTCCATCCTAGGCTTATACTCAAGTCAATACGTTTTCCCCTTTTTTGTGTGGCAAAAGTAGGTGCCTTGGCTTATACTCGGGTCGGCTTATACTCGGGTCGGCTTATACCCGAGTATATACAGTATATAAATGGCCCCTACAAAAAGTGTGGGGAAAAGTTATGTCATGTAAAGCCCCCTCAAAAGACAAGGGGATCCCCTTCATCTGGAGGAAAAAGAATTCAATCTCCAGAGGAGAAAAGCCTTCTTCACTGTAAATCTGTGGAATAGCCTGCCTGAGGAGCTGGTCATAACAGGAACAATTGCGAATTTCAAGAAATGCTTAAATAACTACCTGAAACTAAAAAATATTAATACGTACGTAGCCATATAAAATTCTAGATCCAGTCTGATGGCAACTCTGGGATCAGACATGAAATCTTCCTTAGAGCAGATTGGTTCTTGCCTTATGGGTTTCAAAGTATACATCAGTAGGGAAACTAGGCTTAAAAACTGCTTATCTACCTCCCTTCACCCACATTTCCCCCACCCTTGGTTGAACTTGATGAACATATTTCTTTTTTCAACCACACTAACTATATTTAACTATATATCCGATCTGGTTTACATCCAGTTCGGAATTCTTTGTCTCAGAGGCTTCAATGGGTCTATTAAATGACAGACACCAATGGGGTCTGATGGGTTCCCATTCTAAAGGCAGCCATTTTAACGGAAAAGAAATAGTGCTGTATGCTGCACTATTTTTTCTCCTAATTTCTGATGGAATCTGCACAGGAGGCTCCAAACAGGCCTTATTCATGAGGAGTAGCTAGTTTGCAGTATGAAAAATATCAGCTGAAGTAGAAGTGGGAGAATATAGATTTTCCCATTGCCGAAAATTATCTTTTCTATAACCAATGGGCAATCAGTTCATTTGTCGCTGTGAACACAGAATTAGTAAATAAATCATGTTGCAATGCAGTTTTTTTTTTGTTCAATAAATAAGTGATGAATGAACTGACTACAAAAATGTATTATACTATGTATTATACCTTCATTTTTAACCTGTAAGCTATGTTAGACTTGGCAGCACATCCCTTTACAAGTGTGGCTTGGCATCTGTTCAATACCACACAGTCTCAGCAGGAGCACATTTTAATGATGCTGATAAAGAGTCTTAAAATTTTAATGTGTTCACTGTAACTGAGGTATGTACGTCTATCTAACACCAGACTCGGCATGTGACTGGACAGCGCTTGCCTGCTGTGTTGAGCCTCATAAAGAAATGACATAACATCAGAAGTATGAATACATGTATTTAATAACAGTTTTGCTATCTCTCTCTATATCCAAGTCTACAAGAGGGGTGTACTATACTCTGCAGGTCAGAATGACCGTTTTGATACCAAGATGGAAAAACTAACCAGTTTTTAAGCCGTTCTCGACACAATTTTACCTGCCTTACACGAGTCAGAACTTTTTGATTTTTTTCTATAGATATAGCTACATGAGGTCTTGTTTTTTGTGAAATAAGTTGTATTTTTGTATTGTCGAAACCCTGCCTCAGGAAGGTTGGAAAAGGTCCAGTAACCAGGCAGGCCTAGGGACCTTTATTAGGCCCCTAGTTGCCATGAAAAATCGGTCCACTACCCACAATCACATCACAATCACCATGCCGAGTTGTATTAACCGTGGCATCTAAGCAGTTAAATCACTGTGATTAGAGTTGTTGCTGCTCCTGGTCATTGACTGTAAACAAACACTGCAGCATACTGCAAACACCATGAAAAACATTAAATATATTATTTTATTATGTATTACTGCTATATCCAGTATACATGAAATTCTAAGGTTCTTAATGCACATTTCAATCTAATTGTTCATTTTTGTATGTTTGCATTTGTTTTGCTGCCATGGCAGCTTCTACCTGCACAATTTATTTCTAACTGCTTGGAGGTGCTAGTCATTTATGTCTTTTTTGGATTGTATGCATAGGGGACTGGTCGACTTATTTTGGCCCTGCACCCCAACCATCCTTTCAAACAGTTTTAAATCAGAACAGGGCACATGTGGGGCCCTCATGCTCTGAAGAGTATTTAGGCATGGTTTAGGCAAATCTGTATAGTATAGGTTACCTTGCTACTGATGGATAAGCTCTCACAATTCAATCAAAATGTATGCTAAGCACATCAAAATGTCATATATACTAGATATAGCAGTAATACAATTTAAATTAATGCATATATTCAATATTTGTGTTCTGTGTTCTTGGCATTTGCAGTGTGCTACTGTGTTTTTGTGTGTTTGCATTTGTTTTGCCACCATTGTAACAGGCACACTTTCAATTGATTTAATATTGTTTAAAGGTGTTAAACATTTTTGGTCTTTCTCAGACTGGCTTTGAGTGTCAATTGTAACCAACACCACACAGCATACTCCTGTTCAGACATTGTGATGTATGTCAAATGTCAGAAACAGGTTAAACAAAAACATCAGTAATAAGGGGATTATAATTTTTTTTAGCCATCAAGCTATCAATTCTCATTATAGCCTGCATACTAAAGTGTTATTAAAATAAAATTAGAGAAATAAAATAAAAGAAATAAAATTGTGTTAAGATGTCAGACTGTCACAGTAAAGTTTATTTTTTTTCTTGTTAGATTTCCTTCTATCTAGTGCGACACTATTACTGTATGTCTAAATGCCATGATTTTATAGTCGAATTTTGACACAGATTTTGGATTTGAAAACCATCAAAATCTAAATGTAAATTATCCCCATAGACCTCAATACAAAATCCAAGCTGTAATCTACACAGTTCAAATTTTCTGAGGTCAGACTTCAAAATCGGTGGTTTTGGGAAAAAAAAACTTGAAACGTAAATTCTTCAGTCAGATTTCACTTGGAAAACAGCGGAAAATGTACTATTCATTGTTGATGGGGTGGTTGAATTAAAAAATAAACAAAAGCCAAGTGTATAATACTGGGAGGATTCTGATTTAGAATCTGACTAGTATTGTGTGCTTTCCATATGGACGCAGCTTTATCTATACCACAACATCAGATCTTGAGGAACCTAGTAAAAAGTTACAAAATTGTTGCTGTCTAGTTTCATAACTAGGTAACCATGTCATTTTCTGATTTGGCTTGGTGTAAACCAGAGCCAAATTGCATGAGATTTTTAAATTTGATCCTTACAGGTATTTGGACTTTGTGCAGAGAATTCCTAATTTGTGTTCCCCTCTCCAATAGCAATAGCTGATGGTAGGCAGGTTGGGTTTTTCAAAGCATAGTTTCACAAATCAGAGGTCAGGCTTGGCAGCGTTTCAGCAACATAATAAAACACATACAAGATAGAGTTGGCGAAATCAGAAAGTAGGGTTGGAAAACAACTCGGCGTCATATCCAAACAGCAAGCATCTTAACAAAACAACAGTGTGGCTGTACTGGGCAAGCTTCTGAAATCAGAAGTGAGGCAACATAGAATATCATTACACATGAAATATTTGTTGGATATTTGGGGCTGTAAATCCATTAAAGACAGCTGAGTGGAGTTATTTTATGGTCCAAAATCTTGACTTCATTGTATATTTCATAAAAACATGGCTTATGGTAGTGCTGGTCAAGAAGTAAAAGGCTTTTTAGATAATCAATGGCAAGCAGAACTAGTATCACACATTTGGCTAATGTCACTCAAGCTAGAAAATATATAAAGAGAGTTACGTTTGCAGTTAAAAAACATACTGAATAAGAAGGCATACATAGATATATTAAAATGTCTATCTGTAAGAACTTTATTTTCATTACCTAGTATTAATATGAGTTCATAATGGTTATGTTGGGTATAATGATTAAGTGTGTTACAAAAAGATCATCATATAAACAAAAATGTTTAGGCAAAGTTCACAGATGGCTTACTTTGCCGACGTAGTGCGGACGGATTTCGCCCGCAATTACGCCGGCTGCCTTCAGCGGGGGAGGGGCGTGGCGTCAAGCTCGCCTGCCCCCATAGACATCTCATTATTCACGCGCGTACACGCCTAAATACAGTGCATGTCACTTCTCCCCCTCAGCGGATTCGCCGAGTGGGGAGAAGAACGGAATCCATAGTTCTCTATAAGAACTGTGGATTCCCGAAATGACGGGGAGGTTCCAGCCGTACTGCACAAAAATGGGCGCGCAGTTGGCTGGAAATCGCCCCAGAATAAGCCGTGTGAACAAGGCCGTAGGTATTTTGACAAAAATATTTTAACAGTTACAACAAAAGGGTTCAAGTGTAAAAACATAATTTTAAATTTGTTATAAGAAATGACAAACTTTTGAGTTTTTCCCTGAATACGGGTTCAGTCAGGGTTTTCAGCAAAAACAATTGAAATCACGCGAAATTTTAAAGGTTGTTACTCTTTTATTCTCTTACCTCAGTCCTGTTTTCTTTGGTTTAAAATTTTAATTCAGGGGGGGTTTACTGGGTTTTAACAGGGGAAATAGAAGGGCCCTTTTGTAGCTTTTGCAACCAGTGCTGGGGGCCCATCAGGTAGACAAAAGGGCTGTCTATAACAAAACCCGAGGAGTGATGCAGCCTACAAGAGGGGGGAAAACCAGAATAGGAAGGACATGTTAATGGGGGAAAATATTTCAAAGTGACTTGTTTTTGCAAAAACTTAAAATAAAACAATCCCCTTTGTAGACAACCCCCTTTAAGTTTTAACTTTGTGCTAACCAGGGGGCCCTTTTTGCTCAAGGGGGGCGCCCTGTTTTTGGAAACGGGTATGTCACTGAGGGGCCCCAATGGGGAATTTTTTTATGTCTAAAATCTTAGACAACCTGTTAATTTGACATCTTAAAATGTGCCACTTTATCCAAATGTTTAAAAAATTTGCGGTTGAAATGTTAAGTTTGTACCACCCAAATTTGGGTTACTTTTTTCTCAAACGCAAAAAATAACCCCTTTTTAGCAGCACTGAAACTTCTAAAAAAACTAGTAAATGTGCGCGAAAAAATTGTAAAAAAAAATTTTTTTGGCGCAAATTGAGCCCGAATTCTGGGCAACACCTTGATAAATTGCCCAAACATCTTTTCAATCTGTCCTCAATTAAAAAAATGTTTTACAGACATTTGGGCAGATTTATCAAGGCAGTTGTGCCAGAATTCTGGCTCAATTTGCGTCAACTTAATAGTGGTACAAACTTAGACTAGACAGTTCTAACCTGCTCCAGATTTATTAAAGGGGTTGTCTCTCGCTACAAAGAATAGCTTTCAAATTGTAGGGATCACAAAATAAAAAACATTTTCCAAATATATTGCTTTTGTTCACTGTTTTCCCTAAGGAGATACAAGTGAATTTATGACCTCCCTGGCTATTTCAGTTCCCTCAGTAACTGACCTGTAAACAATTCTCCCCCTGCTGTTTGTTCTATGTGATAGCAGTGAGTGACATCATCAGTCATCACACAGGTGGAGGCAGTGTCTGTGCTGCTGGACAGTAAAAAGCTTAATTTATGTAAAAAAAACAGCCCCTGAAATTGGGGGTTTTTGTTTGGGGGATCAGATAAAGCCTTTGAGGCAGTTTGAAAAGCTTCTGAGCTATTCTGATCAAATTGCAACGGGGAAAACCCACGGGCCTTTAAATTTACAAGCAGGGACTGTATGCAAATTATTTCAGTCTAAACCGGGAAAAGTGAAAAAAGAGTATTTCATTCATGCAGCCTATGAAACTCTGTAGGGAGACAACTCCTTTAACACTATGATGAATGTGGCTCATTGTAAGTCTAATTTTAGGTTGCTTAAGAGTTAGATACTTTTGATAAATCTGCCCAATTTTCTTGAGTATACTAGTTGCAGAAAAATGTGCAGTAGTGGGTGAATTTTTATGCTTAAAATTTTTTTTTATTTTTAGTGTAAGTAGCAAATGTAGAAAAGGGGTTTAAAAAAATTGACTGACCATTTAAAAAAAATTATAGGGCCCTAACTTTAAATTCCCAAAGTTTTCCCAAAATAAAAAAATACCTTGGGGGAAGGCGGGGCATTTACTTAAAAAAGGGTTCCGTGAAAGGGGGACATTTTTTTTCATGTAATGGCTTTAGCACAGATTTATGCTTTGATTGCTAGCTATTTTATTTCACAAGTAAGTTCCACCTTCTGTAATTGGCTAAATACCGGGACTTGCCCAAAATTTTTCCCAATTTCCCCCCTTAACGGAAAATTTCCCTTAAAATAAAACCCATCTATCAAAACATTTGTATATTTTTTTTCCCAAAATAAAGGGAGGTACTTTTAAAAACCCCTTCCCAAAAAAATTAAAGAAGTCACATCTGCCTTTCTGGAATACAGTACATGAAAAAATCTGCCATATGACCGCACCCAGTAAATACACATTTTTAAACTTTTTCAGGATAGGGGGGGAAAAAAGGGAAAAAAAAGCTTTCTAAAAAAATAGCGGGTAAAAAAAATCAGCTTGTTCTGTTTTTTTCTTTCTTTTGTAAAGGTTTTTTTTTCCCCTTTTTAATTTATTCAGTTTATTAATTCAAAAGTTTCCGGGTCTCCCTCCTACCATGTGTCAATTAAAATACTAGTATGTGACTGTTACCCATGTGCCCACTATAATTATACCCCAATTCAAGATACATATATTGGGTTGCAAAAGTATTTATATGCCTTGAAATTTTCCCTTTTTAAATTTTTTTAAAAACAACCCCGGTTTTTAAAAAAATTTTAAAAAAAAAAGGGGGGGAAACCCCAAAAACCCCCCGGGGGGGTGAATTTTCCGGGGAAAGGGGGGTTTTTAAAAAAACCCCAAACTTTTTTTTTTGGGGGGGGGGGGGGGGGGGGCCCCCTTTTTTTTTTTAAAACCCAAAAAAAAAAACCCCCCCAAAAAAAATTAAACCCGGGGCCCGGGCCCCCAAAAAAATTTTTTTTTTTTAAAAAAATTTTTGGTTTCCCTTTTTAAAAAAATTTTTTTTTAAAGGGAAAAAATTTTTTTTTTTTTTTTTTGGGGAAAAACCCCTTTTTTTTTTTTTTTTTTTTTAAATTTTTTTGTTCCCCTTTTTGGAAAAAAAATTTTTAAAACCGGGGGGGTTTTTTTCCCCTTTTTTTAAAAAAAAAATTTTTTTTTTAAATTAAATTATTTTTTTAAAAAGGGAATTTAAAACCCCCTTTTTGTGGGTTTTTTTGGGGGTTTTTTTTGGGGTTTTTTTGGGAAAATTTTTTTTTTTTTTGGGGAAAAAAACCCCCCCCAAAAAAAAATTAAAAAGGAAAAAATTTTTAAATTTTTTTGGGGGAAAAAAAGGGGGCCTTTTTCCCCCGGGGAAAATTTTTTTTTAAACGTGATTCGTCCGAAGTATTGGACCGAAACGAATTTTGTCGGAAAATTCGGCGAAGTGACCGAACCGAATTTTTGAGAAATTCGGCCATCTCTACCCTTAATGTATTTTATTGATATTTTATATAACAAAGGCTTTTGGGAAAGAACTGAAGAGCGCCCCAGCACCATCCATTGGATGTAGCAATCCTCAATTCACATGTCACTCAGTGGGTCACATGTGAAATAAGGATTACTACAATCCAACTACTACTACTATTCAATAGATGGTGCTGGCGAGCTCTTCAGCTCTTTCCCAAAAGCCTTTGTTATATGGAAATGCTCGGTGAGGTGCAAAAAGGCGATTTAATCCTCACATACCCACATGGTGAGATACATTAATATTTTATGTGACACAGCAACACAAAGTAGCAAGTATTTTTGAAGTGTAAAGAAAATGATACATGATTTTCCACATTTTTGCAAATTCAAAATCTGAAAAGAGTAACATGTATATGTATTCAATACTTTGCAGGACCACCTTTAGTGATAATGACAGCTGCAAGTCTATTAGGGTATTTCTCTACCAGCTTTGAACATCTAGAAGCTGTATTTTTTACCCATTCTTCTTTGAAAAATTGGTCTAGCTCAATCAGTTGGATGTTGGATGTTTATGAACAGCAAGTTTCAAGTTCTGCCACAGATTCTCAATGGGATTTTTAGGTCTGGACTGTGACTGGGTTATTTTAATGAATATGCTTTGATATAAACCCCTCCACTGTAGCTTTGGGTGTATGTTTATGGTTGTTGTTCTGCTGGAAATTGAATAAATGTCATTAAGTAATATTTGTATAATGCTCTGCTCAATCAAAGGTCAGACTTAAACAACGCAATGTAACTCGAAGTCCATCACACTTGTGTGAAATCAACCTGTCCAGTTATGAACCAACACTGATTGGCAATCAATTTCTCCCGCTGCTGTGCAAATGGAATAGACAAAAGGTATAAATGATAAGCAATTAGCAAGACAACCCCTATAAAGGAGTGGTTCTGCTGGTGGAGATCACAGTCTATTTCTCTGTTTTCATCCTTTTTGGCTGTTTTGGTCAGTGTTGCATTTTGTCATTGCACTCCCTAAAAGTAGCATGAGGCGTTGTCTACAAGTGGTGCAGTTAATCCAGAATGGCACATCAATGCGAGCTGTGGCAAGAAGGTTAGCTGTGTCTGTCAGCACAGTGTCTAGAGCATGGAGACAAAACAGTACTCCAGGAGATGTGGAGGGGACTGTAGTAGGGCAACAACCCAGCAGCAGAACTGTTACCTCCTCCTTTGTGCAAGGAGGAACAGGAGAAGTAGTGCCAAAGCCCTGCAAAATGACCTCCAGCAGGCCACTCATGTGTCTGCTCATATTTTCAGAAACAGACTCCATGAGGGTAGTATGAGGGCCTGACGTTCACAAGTCGGTGTTGTGTATATTGATCAATTGGCATATACCAGAGAATACCAAGATTGGCAGGTTCAACATTGGCACTTGTGCTCTTCATGGATGAGAGCAAGTTCACGTTGAGAACATGTGACAGATGTGACAGAGTCTGGAGACGCCGTTGAGAACGTTCTGCTGCTTGCAACATCCTCCAGCAAAACCAGTTTGGCAGTGGGTCAGTAATGGTGTAGGAGGCATTTCTTTGAAGGGTCACACAGACCTCTATGTGCTAGCCAGAGGTACCCTGAATGCCATTAGGTACCGGATTAGAGCCTTAGACATATTGTGAGACCATATGCAGGCACAGTGGGCCATGGGTTCCTTCTGATGCACTTCAATGCTAGGCCTCATGAGACTGAAGTGTCAGCAGTTCCTGTATGATGAAGGCATAGATGCTATGGACTGGCCTGCCTGTTCCCCAGACCTGAATCCAATCGAGCACATCTGGGACATCATACCGCGTACCATCCAGCAACGCCACGTTGCACCACAGACATGGTGTACCAGGACATGACTGCTGATTTATTCCAGGTCTGGGAGGAGATCCCTCAGGAGAACTTCCGCCGCTTCATCACTAGCATTCCCAGGCGTTGTAGTGAGGCCATACAGGCACGTGAGGGCCACACACTATGCTGAGCCTTATTTCCTTGTTTTGAGGAATTTCTACTGAAGGTGGATCAGTGTGAAATTTGAATTTTCACTTTTATTTTCAGTATCATTCCAAAACCAGACCTCCATGAGATATTAATTCTGATTTTCATTGATCATTTTTATGTTTTATTGTTATACTTTTTTTGTTTTGTTTCAGCTTCCCAGTATATTATATAGTATGGTCAAAAAGTATGTCTTGTTCCACAAAATAAAAGCAGGACAAGGCAGGGAGGGAGGAAAAAAACATGAGCCTCTTTATGATTACCGTTGGTCTGAAGTGCGTTAAAGGGGTGTTCCGAAACGTTCAAGATCTTGTTTCTTCGATGGGGCATGCTTGCCTCCATGAAGCTCCCGTTGTGACCGGGTGACTGTCTCTTTCTATACAATGAACGTGACCACCGTGGCCTATGATTGACTGCACATAGCAACTGAACGATGAACTTTCCCGGTGTACACGGTGATGAAAAGGGGAGGGCCAACCCGGGCAGAAAAAGGGTGTCCCCGAGATAAGTATTCTTCTTTTTTTCTATTTTTCTTTGGAAAAAAACCAAAACTTTTGAAAGTTTTGGGAAAAACCCCCTTTTAAAAAAATTTAAAAATTATTATATGTATTTTACTATGGGGATGAAATATGTATGCTAAATTTTAAGGCCCTTTACTGGTAAGGGGTGAAAAAAAAGTGTATATATGGCACCCAAGTTTTTCCCCACATATGGTGAGGACAGATGCACTCACCGAAACCTGGCCCTTTTTGAGGGAGCAGCCACGGGTTTGTTCTGTGTCAATTCGGTAGGGGGGGTTGGAAAATGTTTATCATTTTGTACTTTTAGTGTACCCGCTTAGTCTGGGGGGCTTTTACCCCGGAAACAATCAAAATGTTGGGGGGTGACTGCTCCCCGTGGCCACCAGGGTTTAGCTGGCCATATAAGTTTAGCTAGTTGGTGGGTGGGTGGTTTTGCAAATTTCAGGCCCGGGGAATTTTGGGCTGAGAGGCTACACCACAGAATCACCAGCTACAAGACTGTAGTAAGGGATACTACTGTTTAGTTAGTGCTCGGGCGAGCAGGTCTTTATTTTGTGTATCGTATTGTTTTGTCATATACTTTTTTTTGTTGCCACGCAAAAAAACCCCCAAACAAGAACCGTCTTGGACAAAAAGGCTGCCGGGGCCCTATTGCCCTGGGACTTTGCTATACCACCAAGCTGACCCCCTTACAGTTGGTGGAGGATGAGGGCATACGTTTAAAGAGACTGTACTCTTGTAGAGACAATTGCCAACAGACAGAGGTCTAATAACCAGTATATAATCCAATAACAAAAAATAAATCCAGCACACCCATAGGTGGAAAGATGATTAAAATCCAAAATTTAATTCCATAACTTAAAAAGTTAAAAGCAAAAAAAAGAAAAATAACATGCCCGAATATAGCTGGATAAACCAACACGTTTCGGACAAACTAGTCCTTATTAATGGCATGATCAAACAAGAAAGAATAAAACCTTAAAAGCCCTAGCAAACTAATGAGATTGGAATCTCATACATTAAAGGGAGGGGACATCCCCAAATAAAACAAACCAAAAACTTTACCAAAAGAACAACAAATTCACATTGCTAATACAAAAAAATTTGTAGATAAAGAAAATATGCGGGAAAAAAAAAAACACCACACCTGTAAAAACATAATACATGGGATGTACTAATCCCACTATGTATCCAAAAAAGTTATTTAACTTATCAAAAAAATATGAATCAAAATAAAAAAAATTTAATTATAACAAGTTAATATGAAATGGAAAAAAATTTCAAAAAAAAAAAAAATAACAAAAACAGAAAAAAAAAATTTAATAAACATGGGTCAGACTTAAAAATAAGGCCAAAAGGAAACCGGGTTTCTTAAAAACCCAAAAAGCCCTCTTTTAAATAAGTTCCATTCCAATCACCCCCTCGTTTAATTGTGAACATGCCAATACCATGAATGTGAAATTTTCTGTACATGAGCATGTTCTTGGGGCAAAAGGGGTTTAAAGGCACTGAAATACTGGGTTCCACCTTTTTTGGATGGCCATTAAATGTTCCATAATGCGACTTTAAGTTTTCGACTGGTACAGCCCACATATTTTAAATTGCAGGCTGTGCATTTTATCACATAAATGGCATAAGGGGTTTTACAATTAATGTCATTTTTTATCATAAATGTATTTGCTTCCCTGCTATCCGAAAAATAGGTAACTGTAATAGCATATCTACAAGTGCCGCAACGACTATCCCCACACAAAAGCCATGTTTTTGTTGAATCACAACTAGAAAATAAACTGGGCAATAGTCTAGAGCCTAGTGTCTGCCCCCTCCTGGCTACACATGTACAGCCATCCCTCGTAATAGAATGCAACACCTTGTCCTGCCATAAAATGGGTAAATTTTATTTAATGATGTTTGTGATTTCTGTAAACTGGTTACTGAAGGGATTTTCGAAAATTACATTTTTGATCTCTCATGTATCCCTGACTCGTTCATCCGAGAGTCTAGTGACTTTAGTTCATGCAAGTCTTGTCCATGCGACTAAAATAGCTGGATATTATCGTAGGTTTGTCCCAAATTTTGCCACGATCGCAACTCCCCTTACAGATCTTACGAAAGGGGCATAGTCCACTAAAATAAAATGGGATGAAAAGTCAGAGGAAGCCTTCCAGAAACTAAAAGAGGTTTTGTAAAAGACCAGTGTTAATTGCTCCAAACTTTAAAAATTAAATTATAGTACAAGCAGATGCCTCTAATGTTGGTCTAGGAGCAGTCTTCTTACAGATAAAGGGGTTGTCTCCCCTTAGAGTTTCATAGATGCATCCTGTCACTTCCTGGTCAGACTGTCTGTAATTAGCATAGGAGCTACATGCATTCACTCTGTGTATTCAACTCAGTGTTTTCAGTCTGCTAATTAGTTTAGATTAGTTTATAAGCTTCTCTGAAATTGCTAGCAGGAGATTTATCTAAAGTAAACAGCAGTAATTAGTGTCTTTTGTCTGAAAGTTCAGATAACACACTCACTCTGGCTGCCATGACCTGTGTGATGACATCACTCCCTGCTATCACTAGAACAACAGCAGGGGGAAAAGAGTAAAACTGGTCAGTCACTGGGGAACCAAATAGAGCCAGGAAGGTGATAAAATCATTTGTGGTCCCTTTAAAAAAAAAAGGGTGAACAAAGCAATATATTTGGAAAATGTCTTCATTTAGTGTTCCCTACATTTTGAAAGCTATTCTTTATAGCAAGAGAACCCCTTTAATGGGGAAGAACACCCAGTGGTCTACCTAAGCAAAAAGCTAACATCTGCGAAAAAAAAATTAGGCCATAATTGAGAGGAACGGCCTGGCTCTTAAGTGGGCAATCAAGTCTTTAAAGTACTATTTGTTGGGTAGACAATTCAGGCTGGTCACCGACCACTCACCCTTAAATGGATTGCCCAGAATAGAGGTAAAAATGCAAGGGTAATGATGTAGTTGTTGGCCTTACAGGACTTCAAGTTTTATGTGGAACATCGTCCTGGTTCTCAGCAAGGCATTGCGGATGCGTTGTCATGTGTTCATTGTCTGAAGGCACAGTGTGTTCCTCCCCACAGGTCTGAGCAGAGGAGGGGGGATATGTAAGGTGCTGACTGGTAAGGTTGTGAATGGTTAATATATTGTACCCAGAGTTCTCGCACATATGGTGAGGACAGATGCATGTCACTGTCAAATCTGGAATCGGTGAGGTAGCAGCCCTTGCTTTGTTCTGTGTCAACTGCAGTAGGTGGTTGGCACATGTTTACCAGTAAGTAGCTGTAGCATACAGCTTAGTATGGGGCGGCTTTTACCGGGAGCCGTCAAAGTGTTGGGAGGGTGACTGCTCCCCGTGTTCCAGGCCAGGATTTAGCTGGCCTATATAAGTCAGCTAGTTGACTGACTGGGTGTGTCTGCAATAACAGGCCAGGAAGTTTGGGCCTGAGAGGCTAATAATAATAATACACATACAGAATCACCAGCTACAAGACTTTAGTAAGAAATACTACTTTTTAGTTAGTGCTTGGACGAGCAGGTCTTTATTTTGTGTATCGTTTTGATTTGACATATGTCTTTTATCTACCATCTGCAAATAAACGAGGCAAACGAGAAGCGTGCTTGGACATAAAAACTGTCTGTGCCTCTATTGCCCTGGGACTCTTCTATACCATCGAGCTGACCCCCTTACAATATATGTATATATAAAATAAGTTTTGCGTATAAATATATATATATATATATATATATAATAATCTATAGTATATGGATAATAATACATATATAAAAAATAAGTGTTTGCGTATATATATATATATATACTATAATATAATCTATATATAATATATATATATATACATATAGATAATAAGTGTTTGCGTATATATATATAATATAAAATATATCTATATATATATACTATATACCAAATAAAAATATAAAATAGTGTTTGCGTATATAAATATACATTATAAATATATATATATATATATCTATATACTAATATATCATATATATATATATCTATATATATATAGATATATATATAAATATAATATACACATAAACACACACTATATTATGCTTAATCTCTCTACTCACTGGCCTTTTTTTTTTCCCAGAAAAGCCTGTTCCCTACCACATCCACACCCATATTTATTTGAAACAGTCTCCTTTCTACACTGCAGAGCCGTCCATCACATTACAAGTCTGTCAGAGTGACTATAGCACACATGCTCAGTTGTGTCAGTCTGCCTACCCAGGAAGTAACTCAGAGTCTATCGACACAGGAAGGAGCCCGGCAGCCATTTTCTTTTGCTATAATGATTGTCCCCTAGACAAAACAAGCAGACATTTCTAATTAAAGGTATTTAGGCATTTTTTCATTATGACATATAGTTTATTTTTCTTCTTTTACCAGAAAAGATGCCAACTACTTAATGCAGCTGACACAAAGCAACACCAAGACCATGTAGTTTGGTGACGTGTATCGGTCCTTCACCATGTATATGTGAGTACTCTTGGCAAAATATATACAACATTCACCACCTTATCAGTCAGGGCCTTACAATATACACACACTCACATTTATATAAACTGTATATTTATATATTATCTCTAAATATGTATACACATGCATAGATACACACTCACACATGTATGTATTTAGATCTATATTATTGTGTTCTGTATATATATATATATATATATATCCCCAAATGTACACACACTATATATCAAATGAAAAGAAAGAATGAATATGCATATATCATAAAAAGTATACATGTACGTTTATACACTTGGGGGGACCTGTATGAAACCGGCCTATACTAGGTCTAAGACTTTTCATGTTGCCATAGCAACAATCATCATTCCCCCTTCGCATTTCATATAGTGCTCTGAAGAATTAAAGGGGAACTCCTGATTGGTTGCTATGGGCAACAAGGAGAACCCTAGACAGTTTTCTTATCATGATTCCCCCTTGGTGTGTATGTTCTATTATATTGTGTGTGTGTGATATACTAACATTGTGTAATTGAGGTGTGTGTATATATATATATATTTATATATATATATATAGTAGTATATATATAAAACTCCATTAAGGCATGTAACATATATGCCATATGTACACACACATGCTATATAATATATAAATATATATATATATAATATAAATATATAGTATAATATATAATATAAATACACACACACACATAAACATATAGACACACACGTGTGGATACTGTGTATATACAGCATTTGGGTGTGTGTTTACATTACAACCAACCTCCCGGGGTTGGCAAGTATGATATACAGGCAGTCCCCGTTACTTAACATGATATGGACTGTAGTTTGTTCTGAAGCTGAAAATTGTATGTAAGTCCTGAACAGGTATATTTGTATTAAATGTAATTCCAAGCAAAACTAAAATTTTTAATTTGGATATTTACAGGGAACCGTTTTTACATTTGTTTTCTGGGGGGGGGGGGTCTGTGCCATTTTTAGAGAATTCACGCTATGTTCTGTATATCATGTGCAGCTGTTGCATGCTGGCACTTGGTTCATGGGTCATATGTGAACTCATGTGAATGTCAGCCACCCCCATAAGTCTCCGATTGTAACTAGGGGATGTATGTAAGTCGAACAATGTAGTCAGGGACCTGCCTCTGTATATGAAATACATATACAAGAACCCACACAGCTATGGGAAGTTCTGCTTGACCCTTCAGGTCCTTGTATTTGCACTATTAAAATAAAATCCCCCCCGCCCCACCCCCGACACCAAAAAAATGAGAGATTATTTCTTTTGGCTCCCCAATACATTGTATGGTAGATTAAATTGTACCATTCAAAAATACAACTCGTTCACAAAAAAAAAAAAAATCATGTTGACAAAAAAATAAACAGTTATAGCTCCTGGAAATCAGGGAAGAAAAAATAAAATGAAAAACCAAAAATGGGTTAGACGCTAAGGGGTTAAGAAACAAATTTTGTAATAGTAATTTATTTTTTTTTTTCAGTGATCCAAAGTATATATATTTAAGAACTGAATTTAGCATAAGTGAATATATCCTTAACTGGCTCTATCTGGACAGGCAAAAATATTGGAGTGATGACAATCCATCCTTTATATTTATAGTCATTATTAGTTTGATAAGTAACAAACTACATGGTCTACAATGAGGACAATGAACTGCTGGATAAAACAAAGTACTTACTGTAAATTTCTCTAGTCCTGTTGCCCCGGCATTTCCAACAAATATACCGGAACTGGCTTCAAACGTCAATGGTTCTGCTGACCTTTGGAATGGGACTCTTTGATACTCTTCACAGTCCATGTAAAGAACCATTTCATATCCCACCACAGTCACTGTAAAACGATTCCATTTGTTTGTCATTACTGGCACTTTAAATGAGGCAGCCTCTTTGGAAATATGGGAGCCTGGCTCTGTGTAGTATATATTTATCCTCTGTGTACCATCTTCAACTGACGACAGCCTGAGGCCTAAATAGATGATTTTCTGGAAGGCATCAGTTATAGCGAACAAAACACCTCCATGGTTACTATTAGGTTTTAAAGTAGCAATAATGGCAAAATCTCGAAAAAATGGCTGCGGAATAAATGTGCGAGTTAGACGACCAATGTTAGAATCTGGGCCAAAGCTGTAAGCTGGGAATCCTTCATATCCAGTAATAAAAGACACAGAAGGAGGGAGAGGCACTCCAATAAGCTCTAAGAGATCGAGATGTCCTCTATTGCCTCGATCTGTTAAATAAAAAACAAATAATGGAAAGTCAGTGTTTGAATGACATAAATATAACTGAAACAATATGTCAATAAGAAAACAAAGATGAATTATGGCTCACATTTCAATTAATGGGTGTAAGCCTTGGCTTGGCTGTATTACAGCTCTGTGAGTACTGAACAGTAAACAGAATGCTGAAAAATCTTAATGAAAGTATTTTTTGGGCAAAAAAATCTGATTCTGATTTTTTTTGGCTGGGGAATATGCAGCAGTCACACAGAGATGTAATGCAGAACATTTCCTGTAAAAACAAATACTACTTTTTAAAGAACACATACATATATACAGTATCTCACAAAAGTGAGTACACCCCTCACATTTTTGAAAATATTGTATCTTTTCATGTGAAAATACTGAGGATATGATACAAAGTAAAGTACAGCTTGTATAACAGGGTGAATTTGGTGAGCTCACAAAATAACATACAACGGCCATCAATGTCTAAACCCCTGGCAAAAAAGTTAGTACACTCCGAAGTGAAATTGGACAAATATATATTAAAGAGGTTGTATGGTTTACTTCTTAAAATGTTTTTTTTACATTTTTTCCCCAGCTACTGCTACCCTTTTCAGATATAAAAAAAAAAATAAATTAACCTCTCCTCTCACCTCGGATCTAGGGCTGTGCTGTCCTTTATCTACATCTGTCCTTTTTTACTTCATGTTCTCCTCCAAATGGGACTGATCGCCTTCAGTGGTTACGTGCCTCCCTGTCACCATTGGGAGTGCTTACTTCTGAGAGGTGACAACAGGCAATGATATGTGACCATTGCAGCCAATCAGCGACTGCAGTGGTGATGTCACTTACAGAGGAGAACATGAAGTAAAGAGAAGACAGAGGGGGGAGAGTGGAGGATGGCACAAGTGCGGATCCCAAAGTAGGAAGTTGTAACGTTTTGCGCTGACAAACATATCCTGAAGCGCCAACCGTTGATATCCCGGGAGTGGATCCCTCAGGGCCCACCGCAGGCACAGATGGCAGATGCAGGCGTGGGGTAGCCGAAGTGCAGGGCTTGGGTATGGAGGCTGATAAACCGGAATTCTGCAGATAATCATAAGACAAAGTCCCAGATAGGGTGCTGAATATATTTAGCAGTCAGTACACAGCGGCAGGAAATTACAGCAGGATAACAAGCAGAAGGACAAATAACTGAGACAGCACAGTACACAGCTAAGGGGTCACGCTCTAGTGGGCCAGAGACTACACGAATGACCCAGAAGACAGGGAGGAAGTCGTTATATAGCCAGAAGGTCATGGGTCACTTAGCAGCGAACAGGGAACACTGTGTCAATAAAATGTCGGTGCAGTGACGCGCGCGTGCCCCTATAGGGAGCATTGGGGGGGGGCCGCCCCCCACAGACGCCAAGGAGGCTGGTGGAAGCAGAGATGGTGAGGCTCCAGCAGAGGAAGGAGCCAAGACAGGTGCGTGCAAGAGAACCAGGACACCAATGGGTTGTCGCACAGCGGCCGGGACATGAAGACACCGGGCGACGCCGTGACGGTCGTGGCGTGAACCGTGACAGTACCCCCCCCCCCCCCTTATTAAGCCCACCCCCAGCGGGCTAGCCGGGTACCCACAAAACAGCATGGGGTAACCACCTCCTCCTCGGTATCCCAGAGCCGTCTTCAGAGGAGGTGTACAGCGAATCCGGGTAACTTCTTGGACCTGATGGAGAATAAGCAGAAATTGTTAAGGCAAGGGGTGGGGTGGGTGGAGTCAGAGGTGTTTTTGCAGACCAGAGGCTCTTCATGCACACATGGTTCTTCCATTGTCACATCAGAAATACGGGCAGAGAAACGTGGGGGGCAGGGCTGCTCCAGAATGGCGGGCTTGATACAGCCTATGAGTGGGCAATGCCCTTGCCCCATTGGGCACAACTCGCCCGTCTTCCAATCCAGGATGGGTTGTGAAGCTGGAACTCCGGGAGGCCCGAGCATGCAGGACTGGAGCATACGAAATATGCAGCACGTAAAAGGACAAGATTTTCCTGGTGGGAACTGGCCGAAACCTTCAAGGACACAGGCAGGGTACGTAACTTGAACTGCCTCCTTCAGGATCACCCCCGTTGATGAAGAGAACGTAGGGCTTCTCTTGCCGGGAGGAACAGGCAGCAGAACTTCACCAGCAGAGACGGGTGGATAAAGTTTCTCAGAGAGCCGGAAATCCAGCAAGGCAGGAACTCTCCAAGTCCGGCCCAGATGAGAAACTGTAGAGTGACTGGAGTGGTCAGACGAGGAACAAAGCATCCTTTGAACAGGGGTCACTCACCCACACCAACAACTCATGGCACTTGGGTTTCCGGGGCGCAGCTCGGTCGGACTTGGGCAGCTCTTGAGTTATGACGGTACCGGGTCCCGCAGTACAGACACAGTTTTAGCTGCGTCGACGGGCGCGTCCTCTTTGGTCGAATGAGTACGTGTTTTTGACCTCCATAGGTTCATCTTGGAAAAACGCAGGTGTAAGGCGAGGTAGGACTCGTGGTTTTCAGGTACAAGACAGGCGGAAGCTTGCGAGGACGAGAGACACAGGCTGTTGGCGAAGCTCTGAACTCTCTCGCGAAAACGGATGTCGATCCTGGTAGCTAAACGATGATGTGCGTCCAGGGTGGTTAGGTAGACTCACGACCCATCCAACTCGTCACGTTGATGTGGGTGTGGTTAGGTCGTCATACGAGACCTCCCCAGAAGCAGCAACAAGGCCTCGTTGTTCCAGGCAAGCACAGAGCCATAGTACGGACACATGGATGGCATACTGCCCACAGTTGAGTCCGCTGAAGGAAGCGGATCAAGACGATGCAGCTGATGGTGTTGCGCACAGGTAACTTCGAAGACCCTTTCTGACTGCACTCAGGAACTCCGGAGTCCCCTGTCAGCGGATCTCCTTTCCCCCAGCGTGGCTTGGCCGATGTATATATTCGTCCCCAGGCCAAGGCTTCACCCTGACGAGCAGGCTAATGAAGAAAGCACCCTTGTGCTCTCATATGGTGTCAGAATGAGGAACTGATAAGCCAGGACCTCAAAATGGATGGTGCACTGTTAGGAAGGCCGCGACACGTATGAGGGTCTCCAGAATATGACTGGGCACAAGAGGCAAGTGCAGCTAGGAACTTGGACCATGGCAGCAGGAGGCGGAGCACAGCAGGTGTGGAGCATGAGTAGATGCCAGTGCAACAGTGACTTCGTCAAAGGGTTGGTGATGGTCTGCAGCTTACGGAACAATTGCTCCAGGTGGATCGCCATGTCGGTTCACCACAGTCTACCAGTCAGGCAGGGTCACTCCTTCGGGATCCATATTTGATGGTCAGTTCGTACTGTAAACGGGATGCGCTGACAAACAGATGCCAGAAGCGCCAACCGTTGATATCCGGGTTTGGACCTCATGGCCCACCGCAGGCACATATGGCAGATGCAGGCGGTGGGTACCGAAGTGCAGGCCTGGTACTGGAGGCTGATAATGGATGCTGGGCAGATAACATAAGACAAGTCCCAGATAGGTGCCAGAATTTTTTAGCAGCAGTACACGGCAGATGTACAGCAGGATAACAAGCAGTAGGAACAAAAAAACTGAGAACAGCAGCAGTACAGCACTAAGGGGTCAACCGTCTAGTGCAAAACAAACAACGAACTGACCCAAGATACAGTGAGGAAGTTCGTTAAATAGCCAGAGGTCAGGGTCACTTAGCAGGAAACAGGAAACACTGTGTCAATAAATTGCGGTGCAGTACGCGCGCGTGCCCCCTAGAGGGAATCAGGTGTGCGCAAAGGACGCCAAGGAGCTGGAGAAGCCAGAGATGTGATGCTCCATGCAGTGAAGGAGCCAGACAGGTGCTTTGCATGAGAACAGGGGACACCAAGGTGGATGTCCAGCAGCGCCGGGACATGAGAACACGGGCACTGCCGACGGACATGGCGTGAACCGTGACAGAAGGAGTGTTAAACCCCTTAAAGACAGATAGTTTTGGAACAAGAGATAAAGTCTCAATGCTCAAATCTGACATATACCTTTGTCTCTTTCCCTCTCTCTCTCTATCTACCTGTTCTTTTTTGCTTTCTGTCTCTCTCTCTCTTTCTGTGAGTATCCTGGCTGTTATTCTGCCTTTAGCCTGTTCCAGTTCACTGCGGATGGTGAGCAGATGACTCCTTTATTATGAAACTGTACAACGGGATTCTTTTCCTTAAAGGGGTTTTGCCACGATGTAATGTTGACGTGGGATCCTCCAAAATGGGTATTTAATCACTTTTCTAAATATATGTGATTACAAAATATTGTCAGTCTGAGAGAGCTACAGGCTGCCTTTACCTGCCCTTAGTTACATTAAAAGCTTCATATTAGATATGAACCAACAAGAGCAGCTGGCCGGGCTTTCGCATAGCACACTTCTTAAACAGATGAAAGGGAGGCTGAAGAAGCTTTCAAGGCACCGGGAGATAATTATGTTGTGTTTTGTTAAAAGAAATGCCAACTAGTTGTAGTGTGATTATCGATGTAGATCCCTGCTTTATCGAGA
The DNA here is from genome assembly GCA_025379985.1 of Phyllomedusa bahiana. Lineage (NCBI taxonomy): Eukaryota > Metazoa > Chordata > Amphibia > Anura > Hylidae > Phyllomedusa > Phyllomedusa bahiana. The sequence goes on from JAODAL010014122.1 coordinate 30,083, forward strand.
TAGAGAACATGAAGAAAAATAAAGCTTTCAAGCTGCTGTGTAAAGAAAGGTGTTTTGGTCTTTTGTATACAGAATCCACTATTGTTGTTTGATTATTTGAGTGAACATTTCCCACGATCCCTTATGCACGGCTCTGTGCTCTGGCTGTGTCTCTCTCTCTCAGCTAGCATGGCTTGTTTACATTTCCTTCTTATCAGATAAGGCTAGAAACGCATGGGTATGCGGATCCTCTGGGCCCACCGTGGGAGCAGATGGTAACACTCACGGTGGGTAGCCGAAGTGCAGGACAGGACAGCCAGTGCTGGAACAGAGAACAGGGCACCGCAAGTGTAGCCGTTAAATGAATGGCACAGTCACAGGATGATAGCGTACTTGGTACTACGTCAGGTATCAGCAGATGTTTAGCAGACTGGTGCAACGACCGATGTACAGCAGGTAACAGGTATAGGTAGTATACTGGTAAACGTATAGGTGAGACAGCAACAATAAGCATTTGTAATGGGGAATATGGGTTTTTAGTGGTGCTGTTTTTTGTTTTTTACATTTTTTTTCTATTGGTCCTACTATGGGATTAGATTGTAAAAACTTGATAGCTGTTACAATACAATATACTGCAATATATTATGTAACTGTCATTTTGCTTATTAGACCCTGGTTTAGGGCAGGGCTCGATAGGCTTCTATAACTGACAGACTGGAGGCCATTATTCTGCCTCTGGTTGCCTTGCAAGCCTATCAGCTGCAGCAGCTGCTTTAGATAAAAAGACAAAAAACATAAAGGTCCAAAATTGTAAAGCAAAGATCATAGGTATTCAACAAGGATGTCAATATACCCTAATCCAGAAAAGAAACCAAAAGGAGAAAAAAAGCAATATAATCTAAAGGTTTACAAACATCCTGAAAACATAAATTTTATCCCAATGCTTTTCCATCAAAATTCATGGGTTCATCAGTTGATTAAAAAGGGATAATATTTCACGCAAAATAGCATTAAAACACTATGGGACATGTATGAACGGGGCTGCGCCAGAATTCTGGCCTCAAAAAGCTGTAGTAGGCCAGTTCCAGGGGCGTGACTACCGGGGTAGCAGACGAAGCACCTGCCCCGGGGCTCGTGACCTTAGGGGGCCCAGTGCAGCTGCTGACACCTCCGCTACCCCAGTAGTTCTGCTCCTGTGGCCTGCCACAGTGAACATACTAGTTCACTGCCCATGCGGACGCGGAGCGCGGGGCCAGCGCTTCCTGCCTTTTGAAGCCAGCCCTTCCCGGCCCGAGGCGCTCAAGTCAGGACTGGCCGGTACTAGCAGAGCAGAGCTCTGCTAATCAGCCTGCGCCGAGCACAGGCTGGCCAGCCGGCTGCTCGGTCACATCGAGGGAGCGAGAGACAGGTGAGTGTGTGCTTTATTTATTTATTTTAACATTAATGGAGCCCCCTGCCTGCCTATATGAACCCCCCCTGCCTGCCTATATGGGGCCCTACAACCTGCCCTAAGCCCCCTAGCTGCCTATATGATCCTCTATTACCCACCCTAAGCCCTCTGCTGCCTATATGGGGACCTATTACCCACCCTAAGCCCCCTGCCTATATGGAGACCCTATAACCTGCCCTCTGCCCCCTGCCCGCCCTTATTGGGCCCTCTAGCCTACCCTATGCCCTGCCTGTATGGGGCTCCTATAGACTACCACATACCCTGCCTGTCTGTATGGGGCTCCAATAGTCTACCCTAAGCCCTGCCTGCCTCTATGGGGCCCCTATAGCCTACCCTATGCCCTGCCTGCCTACATATATGGCCCCTATAGCCTAGCCAAACGTTGCCTGCTTACCTGTATGGCCCTATAGCTGCTTAAACCCTGCCTTCCTACCTATATGGCCCCTATATCCTGCCTGCCTATCAATATGGGGCCCTATAGCTACCTAAACTCTGTCTGCTTTATATGGGGCCCTATAGCTACCTAAGGGGCCCCATCCAAAAGTTTGTTATGGGGCCCAGGCTTCTCTAGTTACGCCCCTGACCAGTTCTATAGATGTATGAACAGGCATACTCCAAACTTTGGCACGACAAGTGCCTCGGTACCGCGCCAAAGACACTTTTTAGCGCGCCAAGGTTTTGGGGTGTTCTGTGGGCGTGTCTCACCACATTAGTAGAAATACACACATTTATGATTCTTTGACGCCAAAACTTTGGCGCAGAACAGTTAGAACAGCCAGACCAAGTTAAAGGTGGTCTGCCTGAGCCCGAGTTGTCGTTTCGGCACTAGACTGCGCCTGTATGTATAAACTGCGGAAGAACAGGTTCATACATTCTGGTGCAGTCTATACTACCTTAAAGCGATTTAGAACTGGTCTATCAGTGCCAGAATTCCAGAATTCATACATGTCATCCTATATTCATTCATCAATTGTAATTCTGACAATATATATATATCTGTTCATTAACAGATAAAGAGGTTCCTACTATCTGAGTATCAACGTGGCACAAGGGTTTAGGTGAGTAACTCCATTGTAAGCCTGGATATCATTGCGGTACAGTAATACAATTGACGTGGTTTCTGACTATTATCTGATTTCTCTGACATAGTAGTGCAGCATGTGTCAATTTCAGGCATCAGATGGTGAATCTCAAATTGTTTATATGAGGGGATGCCTCAGGTGCTGTATTGAAGGTAGTCACAGGGTACAAATGAAATGGGCAGCAGTATAGGGAATTTGTTTACAGGATGGGGCTATAGTTTAAAATAAGCAGTGAAAGAGGTATGTACAGTTAAATCTAACAAGTCATGATCAGGAGAAACTGGGAAAAGTAAAGAAGAGAAAGGAAAGTGAACATTTCTGCAGACTGCACATTATACTCTCTACTGTAGTGGTGTTGTTTAGTCTTTATAGCATGGAAATATTGATCTTTTTAGATGCTTTTTCATTCACTTATAATAGTAATGTTCTGTTACTGTGTAGAGGGAATATTTGAGTACAGTATGGTGATGTTCACACACTTTGGACGACATGTATGAATTCTGGCGCTGATAGACCAGTTCTAAATCGCTTTAAGGTAGTATAGACTGCGCCAAAATGTATGAACCTGTTCTTCTGCAGTTCATACATACAGGCGCAGTCTCGTGCCAATACAACAACTCAGGCTCAGGCAGACTACCTTTAAATTGGTCTGGCTGTTCTAACTGTTCTGCGCCAAAGTTTTGGGGTCAAAGAATCATAAATGTGTCTTCTTTTAAGAATGTCGCGCGACACGCCCACAGAACGCCCCAAAACTTTGACGCGATAAAAAGTGAATGTGGCGCGGTACTGAGGCACGTATCGTGTCAAAGTTTGGAGTACGACTGTTCATTCATCTCCAGAACTGGTCTACTACAGCGTTTTGAGGCCAGAATTCTGGCGCAGCCCCATTCATACATGTCACCCTTTGTGTTCATAATAGTATGTGGTAATGGTATGCAGGGCTATTTCTAGGCTAAATCACACTCGGTGGGGAGAAAAAATGTCTTCCCCTTACAATAACTTTTTGCACCGTGACGCATTGCATCACCATTATCCAGTTCCTGACCGGATCCCCCTTTACGCTCCTTCCTGACCAGGCACATTTTTAGTATACACAGGTTTCAACACTATTACGCCTTTTTCGCGTCACGTTATTCTACTAATGTTTCCATTATTTTTTTTTATTAATATCAGGGAAACTGATAAAAAGATTAATAAAAAAGGTTTTTTTTTGACCATTTATTTATTTTTAGCAGCTAAAGTGGCACTAAAATAAGTTTTGTAATAATGTCCATTTTCCAGCACGAATATTCACATATAGATAGGGTCATCAGCGGTGTGGCTAAAAAAACTGCAGTTTGGGCTGTCAGTTTGTTTTACTAATTGTATATATATATATATATATATATATATATATATATATATATATATATATATTGTGGCCGTGTGACCTTAGGCGGCCGCATGGTGCTGCCACTAGATGGCGTACGTCAGGGGACCCGGTAGAAATGTGCCACCGAGGGCATGGGCTCGGTGGGGGACGCCAGGTGTCGGTCAGCAACATTAGGTTGCTGACACTCATATGTAGTATGGCTGATGTCCAGCCATTATGGGGTGGCTTTCCCGGAACAGCTGCAGTTGGGTGGGTGGCTGTTCCCACGTTCCCATGTTCCCATGTTCCAGTTCCGGGATTTACCAGGCTTTTATAAGCCTGGTACTCTGGGTTATCTGGGGGCATGGTTTGCTACCTGCAGTGTGGAGCAGCAGAGCTGAGGAGAGAGCTCTGGCCCCCAAGAGACTGAGGGAAGCCTACACCAGTGGGTGAGATTGTAGGTGCATTGGTGGTACTGGACGCTATGTTTAGGCCTCGGATAGAGAGGGACTAATTTGTTTAGTCAGTGGCCAGATGGCCTGAGGTTTTTTTTGTATTATTTGTTTGCATGTGCCTCAATAAAGCTGGCTGAGGCCAATGTAAACTGGAACCTGGTGTCTGAGTGCCATTCCGAAGATGGCGATCACAGAGCTGAATAACCCCCGGGTCGAGCCAAGATGGTGGCCGGACGAATGTGAGTACGTCACAATATTTATATATATATATATATATATATATATATATATATATATATACATCCCATGATTTGTGCTTAATTTGGGCTCATATCTAATGGAAAGATACAGTGATTGCCTAACATTGGCAACCGCTACCTGTACTGTAGGTACCCACTGTACAAATAAATGTATAACTAAATAGATTGACAAAGGCTATGTGAGTTGGCTGAGACGTCGCTGTTTACCATAAAGGAATAAACCACATTTTTGCATCTTATTTTCTGTTTGGAGTGCCGTGAATTTTCTAATTTATTGGTATGGTGCTTCAGTTTCAAAATCTACAGAAGTATCCACATGCCTCTGTATGGCATCAGTCTCAGATGCCATGCAGAGGCATGTGTCATCCATTGTAAAAAAACACTTTTTTTTTTTACTGGACTCCATCCTTATTTTCTTGGTATACTGACATGTATTATTGGGCAACTTAACGCTATGGAAACAATATGAGAATCTCCTTTTGTAACTATTTAGGCTCAAGAAAAATTACAAATAGGAAAAGGTAGGGATAGCCTCACGAGTCACAGTTTTGTCATGGTCTAGACAAACCATTACAGGAAATATGACAGATCTGATTCAAGTGCAATATTCCAAAGTTAGTGAATTCTTTTAGATATTGCTATGTCTGTCATTAAATTAACTTTTGACACCAGTAGTCTACACAGTGTAGAGTGACTCACTGGCAGCAATGAGAGATAACTAATAACTGGCAGATACAAAATAAAAAGCAAAGGAAAACCATAGAAGTGTTGTGCAAATGTCAAGGCTAACTCTTCTGCTGTTGCCATACAGCTTGTATGAAATACATTCTTTCATCGATCCGTGGGCACTTTTGGGAGGATTGTCTGTTTAATGAAAAGAAATCCATCAATTCTGAGAACTAAAACAACATATTATGATACTTGTATATCTGCAATGTACATTTCAATTCTATTGGAAAGTATTTGTTCAAAAACCTTTCCAATGACTTGGGAAGAAAATGTTCTGGGTCTATAGGTCTATAATAAACTACAAAAATAATTTCTTTGTAAATTTCCATTCCATCTTTTTACTGTGTCAAATTCAAATGCACTAGGTTAACGTCATAAGCTTCACTTTCTATTTTTTTGGCGCCCTCCCTCCATGAAGTTAGATTCATCACTGAACTACATTAGATTGTCGGTCAATAAAATAATCCTCATAGATTGGGGTTCTCAGTAATCAATTGTAATCTGTAGGGAAGCCCAGCATTCGTTTCCTGGCAGCACCAGAACAGGGAAAATAATGTCTTCACCCACAGCATTTTTTGGAGCAGTTGTTTTCATAGTTACATAGTTTGAAAGGCCGAAAAAAGACAAGACTTCCATCCAGTTCAGCCTGTTGTGCTAAAGTGCTGGTCCAGAGGAATTCAAAAATTCCAATGAGGTAGAAGCCAATTGTCCTCATTTTAGGGAAAAAATTCCTTCCCGACTCCAATCTGGCAATCAGAATAAATCCCTGGATCAACAACCCTACTCCAGAATCCTAGTCACTATAACTTGTTATATTATTACGCTCCAGAAATGCATCCAAACCCTTTTTTAACTCTGTTATTGAATTCACCATGAAAAGTTCCTCTGGCAGAGAGTTCCACAGTCTCACTGCTCTTACAGTAAAGAATCCCTTCTATGTTTATGTAGAAACTTTCTTTCCTCAAGACATAGAGGATGCCCCCTTGTTCTGGGTATAAATAAATCTTGAGGGAGATCTTTATATTGACCTTTAATATATTTAAACATATTTATTATGTCCCCCCGAAGCCGTCTTTTCTCTAAACTAAATAACCCTAATCTTACTAATCTCTGAAGGGTATTGCAGTCCACCCAGTCCTTTTATTATTTTTGTTGCCCGCCTTTGTACCTGTTCAAGCTCTACAATGTCTTTCCTGTGCACTGGTGCCCAAAACTGTACACAGTATTCCAATATTCAGCCAGTGCCAAAAGTGGATCCAACAGAAAGAAGTAATTTAATTATTTTTTATGCTCCTCATCCCTCTTGAATCCTTTTCTGCTTTGACTAAAAAAGCTGAATAGAAAAAGCCACTAAATCTGCAGATTCTTTGTAAATAAAGGCGGAGTATGCAATCATTGGCATTAGGCACTTGGCAACTAATTGGCCATTGGAATGTATTTTTATGGCTTTTGATTACACATTACACTTTACCATAAATACAAAAAATTCTATAGGGAATCATAGCTGTGAGGATCATGCAGTTGTCCAGTTTTTGAATATATTGTACCTGATCTACTAGGGGGTCAATAGATTTTGTGCGCTTACTAGTGCCAAAATGACAAATCATTCACTGTAAACCTCTTTTTAACTTGGTCTACTTGTTCCAGCAGTAATGTGCCCAGTTTTGCCGTCCTCCCGTCATAAATGTGTAGAATCATACGGTTGTGGTGTAACACCCCCCACAATCTCAGACGCATTACAAAGTGCCTCATAATACGCCTAATTTTGGAGTGCGAGTGATTATAAATCTAGAAAAAAGGACTGCGTCAGTTTTTGGGCTAAAAGCACCCCAGAATACTGCCGCAGCCCTGTTTTTGATTCATGTCGCCCTAAGTCTTTTCTCGGTGACTAATTTTTTAATTTCCCTGGATATAAAGTATATATATATTTTTTTGAGAATGTAACCACCCATATAGGAATTTTGCAATGCAATATTACATTATTTTTTTTGATTTACTAGAAGTCAATATACCAATATAGAAAACCCCCCAAAATTTAAGTGCAGACATTGCTTTTATCTTTATAGCATTTTGTTTCACTTTGGGTGTGTTTTTTGGTAAGTTGTAGTTTTTCAAAATGCATGTCATTGCTGATATGCAGCATGTCATATATAGGTTATAAAATTTTTATCAAAAGCATTTGTGTGTTTTCTCATCATAGACTTATATCGCTTCACAACATGGGCTCAAGTATAATGTCAATTTTATGTTTTATGTAGTGTTTATTCCATTACCTGAATCAGCAATGGTAAAAATACAACCAGAAAGAAAAAGAAAACAAGAAATGATTAAAAAAAAAAAAAAACAAAACCCAAATGACCCAGTCTTTTTTTTTTTTTTAAAAAAACCCATGAGGAAATGCATGAAGCCTAAAAAAAAAAAATGGCAGTTTTTAAAGATTTTTTTTAACTCTTTTGGCCAAAAAATGGCATGCAAAATAAAAGGCTCTGTTCACTCCTGGAGTATTTCAGGTCATAATACACGCAAAATACTTGTCTAAGACCGAAAGAAAACGATTCCCACTGACCTCAATAGAAAAAAAATAGATAAACTACAACACGTATTTTCAGTGCACGGTTTTCAAAACTGACATGCAGTTAAAAAAAACTTTGAACATGTTCATTCTTTGGTCATATTACGTGTGGAAAATGCATGAAAATTTACTATTGATTTCAATGGGGATGGCTAAAAACCTTATGGAAAAAGCGCCCAAAACATTTGTATGTGGTTTTTGATGTTTATCCAAAATTATATATGAATGAATGAGACCCATTTCTGCCTCTAAACCTCGAGTAAAAAAAGTCCCTATATCCACATACAATAAGCATGTAAAATACTCTTAATCCACTTCTAACCTTGGCATAAAAACTGCAATGGTATTTTTTCCAAGAAAAAGCTGTGCATGAAACTACTCTGGTACATTATCCACTATCATGACTCAAGCATTAATCTGCTCAGTTCACCAGAATACTATTGAAGGTAATTCCTGTTGTCATGAATGGGAAATTCTCACTACTTATATTGGTACTATTTTAATAAAGATTAATTTTTTAACCAGATATCCCCATTATTAATAGCTTAGTTAATAACTACTACTGTAGTTAATAACTACTGTACTATCACTGCAGCTATTAAACAGCTATTTTTCCTTGCATCCGATCTGGATTATACACGGGATTTTATCAAAACAGGGTTGTCTGAATATGGTTATTTATATGTGGTCCTCACACAACTTATGCCCTCATTATGAAGTTTCTAGAAAATTTCATTATACAGTGTACATAGTTAATGATGCCATACTTTTCACACAACTAAGGCTAGGTTCACATGTTTTGTTACTGCATACATTTTTGGGAATTTCTCAACTGCAGCAAAAACGCATAACACTAATTTGGAACACAGGTGAAAATTTGGTGTGTCAAATAAAAAAATGTATTCGTTTTTTGTAGTTTTATATTGTTGAACATAGGCCTTGTAATAAAAGAATAGAGACACTAAATTAGAAGCTCCTTAACACGTTCATATAACAGTATTCAGAGTACCCTACATAATTATGACATCATAACTAGAGATGGGCGAATCGAATCTAACCGAATTGGAATTCGATTAGAATATTCAGGAATAACTACGGTTCGTGAACTAATTCGAGAACTTTGGGTTACAACGTTTAACGTAGTGTGCTTTTGAATTGATAAAAAATGGCTGCGAGCACATGGCGTTTACCAATGGGGCAAAGCACTCTGGGAGGAAGAGGGCAATCGCCTGCATGACATGTTGCAGAGATGAAGCAATCATAGACCGTCTGGATATCAGTTGACTTCACCGCACTATATAAGACCGAGCGCGCGCGTTGAGCTCACACTCCTCTCCTGAACATGTACATGAATGTTGCTTGCTGCGGGTTGATAGCGCTATTCTAGAAGAACTGATTTTTATACAGCGATTTTTTGTTGGTTGTAACTATAGCTTGTCTCAGAGACTGTTCTCTGAATTTTCTATTTCTGATATTTGGGTATTGGATCTGAAATCCAGTGTAGTCGTCCACTGCAGCTTCATATACATCAATATCCAAGTGGGATCTAATGCCATTTCCTGTATTATTCATAAAAAGAAACAGCGTTTTTTACAATACAAAATACCACTTCATTTTATGGCTGCCAATTCTAATGCGCAATTAACATCCAGGTGATAAGAAAATCTTTGTTTTGCTGGGTGTGCTGACAAAAATATACCGTCCTTTTTCAAACTGCCAAGTAAATATTATTTTTTTGGTAGCCTAATTCACCAGCAAAGGTTAATACAATATTATCTCATTGTTTGTGTGGGCGTAGAAAATACACCATTTGTAACACGCTACAAAGCCACAAGTTTAGTGGTTGCCTCGATTTCTATAGCGGCAATATACATCCAGGGGTTTAATTTAATCGTTGTTTTGCGGTGGTGCTGACAACAACTACACCGTCTTTTATCCCAACGCCAAAAATATATATTTTTTTTGTGATAGCCTACTTCACAAGCAAATGTTAATTACAATTTTATCACTTGATGTTTGGCGTAGAAAAACGCCATTGTAACACGACTACACAGCGACTAAGTTTGTGGTGGCTCAATTCTATAGCGGCAATTTACATCCAGTTTAATTAAGCGATGTTTTTGGCTGATTGTTGGCTGACAAAAATAAACCTCTTTTCAACTGCCAAATAATATATTTTTTTTTTTGGTAAGCCTAATTCACAACAAAGTGTTTTAATTACAATTTTTATCTCTATGTTTTTTTTGTGTGCGTTATAAAAATACGCCATTGTAATACGCTACAAAGCTACTATTTGTGGTGGCTCAAATCTATTGCGCAATTTACATCCAGGGTTAAATTAAGCGGTTGATTAGCTGGTGTGCTGACAAAAATAAACGCTTAATTCCAACGCCAAATATAAATATTTTTTTTCTGGTAGCCTAATTCACAACAAAGGTTATTACAATTTAATCACTTGTTGTGTGGCGTAGAAAATACGCCCCAATGTAACACCTACAAAGCTACAAGTTTGTGGTGGCCTCAATACAATTGCGCAAGTTAACATCCAGGGGTATAAATAGCGTTGTTTTTGCTGGTGTGCTGGACAAAAATAAACCGACTTTTCAACGCCAAATATATATATTTATTTTTTGGGTATCCTAATTCACAAGCAAAAAGATTAATTACAATATAATCCACTTGTTGTAGTGGCGTAAGAAAATACACCATTTTAACACGCTACAAGCAAAATATTGTTGGTGGCACAAATTCTATTTGCGCAATTAAACATCCATGTTTTAATTAAGCTTTGTTTTGCTGCTGTGCTGACAAAAATAAACCGTCTTTTTCAACGCCATAATCTATATATAATTATTTGGTAGCCTAATTCACAAGCAAAAGTTAATATACAATTTTAATCTCTTGATGTGTGGCGTAGAAAATACACCATTGAATACACTCTACAAAGCAACTAGTATGTGGAGGCACAATTCTATTGCGCAAATAACATCCAGGGTTAAATTAAGCGTGATTTGAGAGCAGCTGTGTCTGACATAATAAACCGTCTTATTTCAGACACGTGAAATATATACATTTTTCTTGTAGCTAATTCACAAGCGAAGGTAATTAAGCCCTGTTTTGTGCTTTTACATTTAGTAAAACACACAGTGGCTTGTAAACGACACATACAAGTAAATTTTTCCCTGGCCACTTGTTGAGCGCAATATATATCCAAGGGTTAACCCAAGCTTGTATGACTGGTTCATTGGAGTCAAAAACCAGGGTGTAATTAACATAACAGAACCTTCATCAACAGTGGTCTTTACAATTTAGAACAACCATTATGATCAATGACAGAGAGGAGCAGGCTCTGCAACAGCGAGTGGCATTGTCACAAACATTTCTTAAACGGTCACAGGTCCGCAGCACAGCAAGGGGACGCCGCAGCATGGGGTCACTCGTGAAGGCCACAACTGCTCGGCTGTCATTAGCGCCGAGTGATGTACAGCAACCCAATGGTTATTGAATGGGTTTTACTAGGTCATCCTTTCCTCCCAAAGACATCTGACAAGACCCCATCCAAGATTCGGTGGGAACCTCAGAAACAACACATATTGGCAGAGGCCCTGAGCGTGTCAGCTGCCCACACCTGTCCTCCTCCCGCCCCTGTCCGCCACCAGTTCCCCAGCCAGGGATCTACTATGTGGTCTGGGCTCACGCCACCAATATAGCGAGATGAACACTTTTGAGGATGTCAGATCACATGCGTACTTGGCAGCAGAAGAAATGGGGCCATATCCCCAGCTTCTTGCAGAAGGCGTCAAAAGTCATAGATGTGGAGAGTGCATGGAGGTCATGGTGGTGTAGGAGGTTCAGCCTCGTCTTACCAAGACCGTTGAGAGGAACAGTAGTGACTATGAAACACAAATAATGATGATGTAGCCGACCGCACTTGGAACCGTGTGAAGCAAGGGCTTCATCACGTCAGGAGAAGAGGGCGTAGCTTGGCGCTGTCCGGCAGCGGCGCAGCCACATGTGGGATGTGTGGCCGTGGAGTCCAGCAGGTTAGCAGAGCAGTGTGATGTCGGGAAGCCAGCGGCCACGGGGTAAAAACCCGCTCGCAATGTCCAAGACAGTTAGCGTCACAAGGGGCTCAGCGAGCAGCGGCGGCAGTAGTCACTCAGTGCGGAGCGTTTGGCGTAAAATCATCTACCGGCGGTGTGGCAGTTCTTTGCAAGACACCGGAGGAGCCGAAAATGGTATATGTAGAATCTGTGGGCAGAAAGTGAAGCGTGGTCCCAGGGAGCAAACTATGGCAACAACGGCCCTGCGTCAACACATGCAGCGGTCACCATACCCCGTCCAGGTAGAAACGAGGCTCAGTGTGGTGGTCCATCCAGTCCGCTGCAGCAGCAGCAAGCGACCATTGGCACGCAAATCCATTTCAGCCATCACCGGCACCACCACCTCTGCAGAAGGCACTGTATACATCTTGTTACATCCTCTCCCGGGATAGATGCTCCTGCTCCTCGCTACTCATGGCGCCAGCAATCGTTCAAGAGCGATTTGTAAAGAAGACAACAGTATGCCCAACCCATCCTAAGGAGCAGCAGCTGACCGTGCTCCTGTCCAAGTATGTGGTACTGCAGTCCCTCCCTTTTCCAAATGGTGGACACCATGTCACCATTCAGAGACAAATGAGGCTTGTGTCCGGCCGAGATGGAGAGATACCAAGCCGAACTTTCTTTTCCAAAAAGGCAGTACCAGCACTACATAAATATGTAGAACCGAAAGTGTGGAGTCAAGTCCTTTGAGCTTATCGGTTTGATCCAATGTACACGGCAAAGCGGCGTACGTCCTGTAGCTGTAACTACGTCAGGGCCATACATGACCTTAACGGCCCAACTGGGGTGAAATGTGCTTTCCTTGCCCCAGGGCACACAACACTTGACAGGAGAGCGCTTTCTCCTCCACGTATGTCCAAACTGCTGCTCCCTGCGCCAATGACCGCCTCCTCACTCCTCCACCACCACCACCATCTCAGCCTCCACAAGTACTGCACATCATACCACATGTGTAGGCGAGCACAGCGGTGTCACGCAGTTCTACCACCTAGCTTGTCTCGGCGAACCGAAAGTCACACAGGGGGAGGAACAGCTCCACTCATGCAGCAAGAAATTTGATGTGTGGCTTTACTCCGCGCCATCTGCCAAATCGGAACCGAAGGTGACGGAACAATGGGAGGAACATGGTGTCCGCGCTGCACTGAGGTAGGGCTGGTCCATGCGCCCTGTCATTGTCGCACGTGTTTCAATCTGTTTGTAAAAAGGATCCTGAAGTCTTCCACCGGTCCCTTCAGAACATTCCTGAAAAAGTGGCCAGGAAACTGAGCATGCACTTATTCCATTCGTACAAAGCCAAATTGGGGGAGGAAAAAAAAAAAAAATTAAAAAAGGAAGAAAAAAAAAAAAGGAAAAAAAGAAAAAGATTATCAATAGAGAAAAGGGGTAAAAAAAGTAGATAAGTCGGAAAAAAAAAAAAAAAAGAAAAAAACAAAGGGACAAAAGAAAGAAAAAAAAAAAAAATGAAAGAAAAAAAGAAATAAAAAGAAAAGAAAAAAATAGAAAGATGTCGGGAAAGAAAAAAAAACACCCTCCTCGAGTTGCAGCGGCAAGAACGCCTCCCCCAACACGCTCTGATATGCGAAGTTTTTCCACCCGCTGGAATTCCAGCCTGCCAGTTGGAACCGACTGTAAGAACAGAGAAAGGCCACTTAACGATTTTTTTGATGATCCAGGCAGACAGAAGACTCCCCTTGAAGTAACTTTTGTATGTCACCAGTGGTAGCACATGCGATGACACCTTCCGATTGGTGAGTCCATTCGATGGTAGGCCACTTAATTGTCATCGCCAGACTACAGGGGGGGGGGGGAAGAGATAACGTGCATTCCCCTGCTTCAAGTCCTGAAACAATGCTGTAAAAATCGTCTGTCATGTACCTGGAGAAGTAGGCGACAACATCTCTTGGCCACATGATCCGGTGGGACTGAAATGGAGGAGTAGGATGAGGAGGGACATTGAGGAGCATAATCAATTGACTGTTGAAATGAGTGTTAATTTCTTACACCAGGTACAAGAGAGGAGGGCAGGAGCAGCAGGAGGAGGGATGGAGATGAGGAAGACGAGTGCAGAATGTACTCACCAGCACCGTGCATTAATACATTGGAAATGAGTCAGGGTAGCCCCTCGTAGACAACTTGTGCATATGTCCCTCCAAGCAAGCTTATTTTCCTGGCTAGTGACAGCCGAAAGTCAGCATCCTGCAAGAGGGAAACTCTGGCTCTCCACCCTATTGGACCCTCGCCTACCGGTCCCAATATGGGAGCCATATTGGAGTCCACTAAAGAGCAGCTTCCTTCAGCCCGCCTAGATGGGAGGCAATTCACGCAAGCAGCAGCAGCAGCAGGACATGGAGCATCCCTGGACCCACAGTTAGAGTCCTACTTGGACCAGCACATCTCCACCACCAGTTAGAAATCCAGCTGACTACTGGGCAGCCAAACAGTATGTGGTGGCCGTCAACTTGCCGAGTTTGGCAGTGTGAGAAGCATTTCCCTTCCCCGGCCAGTATTGTTGCATCAAGCGGGTGTTTACAGTGCGGCGGTGGCCATCGTTACCCCAAGGAGAAACCCGCTTGTCCACGGGAAATGCGTTGAACGACTGACCTTATGTCAAGAAAATCAGGCGTGGATCGGCCAGGATTCCCACACACCAAATGCCTTAGGCGCAGTCTGGGTTCAAACTACCTGCCTCACCACTATGTCGATGAGCCGCCACCCGCCTGATGCCACACAACTTGCTGTATATTTTCTCCCCAATCTGCTACCCACCGTCTAACCAGGGACTGTCTTGCCACCACTCTCAACACTCAGTCATTGTGCCACTTAAAGTGCACAAGCTGCTGCTGCTGTTGCTGTTGCCGTGACAATCCACACTGTGTCATTGTGCCACTTCAGCGCCTGGTACTGTTATTGCCACCTCCAGAAATGTCATTGGTGCCACACACGGACCACATGCTGTTGCTCCTTCCATCACCTCCACTCTCTTTCAATTGTGCCACTGTGCCTGACCTCATGCTGTCAGCCGCCGTTAACCCCGCTCCCCCGTGTGTCCGCTCTAGTGGGCCTAATACTATATTTGCCACCTGCAAATGTCATTGTGCCACCTCCTGTACCTCATGCTGCTGCTGAGACTCCTGATCTTAGCGCCTCCACACTGTGTCATTGTGCCACTTCTGACCTCATTCTGCTGCCTGTGGCATGCGTGCCGATCCCTCCACACTGTTGCCTACTCCTGTTTTTTGCCACCCCATAATTTTCATTGTGCCACTGTCCTAGACCTCGATGCTGCCAGAAGTGCGTGGCTGCGGCCGTGCCCTCCACACTGTGACATGTGTGCCACTTCTGACCTTATGCTGCAGCTGTTTTGCTCCTGCCTGCCCTCCACACTGTGTCATTGTACCACTCTTTGGCCTACAGTCTTTTATTGCCGAGCTCCTGAATATGATCAATGAGCCACTGCCTGAACCTCATCTTCAGCCACCGTAGACCTCCAAACTGTGTCCTGTGCCACTCTCGGCCTGTACTGATTTTTTCCACTTCCAGAATGTCATTGTGCCACTGTCTGACCTCATGCAGCTGTGGGCTGCCGCCGTCCACCTCACACTCTGTGCACCTAATGATTGCCACCTGAGCATCTCAAGTTTGATTTTTCCATCTTTTGCTGCCATACATTATCAAGGCTACGTTCCTGCTTCAGTTTTTGGTCAGTTTGCCCCCATAAGTGCCCAGGGCAGTTTATAAGGTGAGAGCGATTCTAAGAGCGGCGTCATTCATCTGCGTGTCATACTAAAACACAACATTGTATGAAGACCAAACCAAGCTCCCTCTGCATATTTAAGCATGGCACAACGTTCTACAGCACCCTGCAGGCCTCTGGTCAGCCTGGAAAAAGCTGCTTTTTAACGCGATTCGTGCCGAAGTAATTCGGAACGAAACGAATTTTTTGTCGGAAATTCGCGAAGTGACCGAATCGAATTTTTGAGAAATTCGCCCATCTCTAATCATAACCTGTGTAGTATCCCATTGTTAACATGAATGCCAGCAGAGTTTATAATTGTCTGTGGTGTTTAATCTATAAAGGAAACAGTAAAATCCGGGTGGCGTCAAAGTAATAAGGGAGTGACATGGCCAACTTGTTATTCTGTTTTAAATAGGTTCAAACATTTGGCATATCAATTTGCATACAACTAACTTAATGTGGATGCATTTCTATATATACACATGATACAGAACTCGAAATCCGCTTCTTCAGTTCATGTAGTTACATGAAGAAAATTGTGACCGCCTGCAGGCCAAACCTGAGGGAGCTCACAGCACATGGATTTACATAGCTCCTAATGAAGTCAATGGAAGCTGTATAACTTTATATGTTTATATATAACTTTATATGCCGACATACCGGTTGTGCTAGAGATAGGTGTTTTCTAACTATAAGGTTGTAAGTATGAAAGTTACTTAGTTTAATTTCACAAGAAAATATACCTGAAAGCAGAAAACAGAATTTTAGGCACATCACACATCACAAGAAAACGATCATATTTTCAGTGGTTTTAGGATTCAACCAGCCCATAGACTTTAAGAGAAAAAACGACTTGTAATCTACACAGGTCGTTTTTTTTATCCTCGTCTTCTGGCGCCGGTGTATTTAGCAACATGTGTTAATACTTTGTTCTGTTATTAGTTTAACTAGTCTTTTTCCCATACAGTCCAATGTATATAGGGCAATCAAAACGTGAGAACCTACCACAGATTTTGCAAATACAGTGACAAAAACCGTAGTGGTGCATCAGAAAAAAACATACGACTTTTGGATGTTTTTTGTCTGATGCTGTGTGGATCTAGTATTAAGAAAGCTGAATCTGTGAAGACAAAGGTAGAGGCAAACAGACAGGAGGCTTACACTGACTACAAACACAAATATTGTGTTTACCGTTTAACCTTATACATTTTGTTGTAGAAAACTAACTGTCATCTATCCTAATGTCTCACTTATGAGACACTTTGTGGAAAATTTTGTAATAGTGTCTAATAGTGTCTAATACTTAGACAGTGTAAGGTTAGAAAAGACAGCCTAAAAATTCCCCCTTTTTTAATTTTATTTTTAGACGGTCCCCAGTGGAAAATTTCACCAAAAAATTTTTATGCATTTTTTGGTTTCCAATTTTCGCATTTTTAAAATTTCCCCCCCCCATTTTTTGCACTTTTTTTTTTGAAAAGCAATTTTCGGGGGACCTTAAGGAGCAAGGGGGGTGTCTAAACACCCGGGCCCAAAATGCAAAATTTAAAAATTGTGAAAAGTTGTAAAGCCGTATTTGGTGCAAAATTTCGCAATTAAATTATGGCCCAATTGGGCCCAAAGGTTAATGTAAAACCCCAAAAGGGGGTTTTTTTGGGATTTTAAAAAATCCCCCCTTAACTCCCCCTTTTAATTTAGGGCCTTTTTTTTTAAACTCCCCCTTTTTCCACTCCCTTTCCCTTTCCCGCTTTTTTGTCAGTATAATGCTTTGGGGCCTGTTAATGTTTCCCGTTTGAAAAAGGGGTTTCCGGGCCCCCCTTTTTCTTTCCCAAAAATTTTTCCAAAAATTTCCCGGGGTTCAAACAAAAAAATTTTAAAAAATTTTAAATTTTTTGTGAAAATCAACAACAAATGGAAAAACCCCCCTTTTGAAGTGGAACAAAATTTATTGGGTATTTTAAACTTTTGGGGAAAAAAAAAAACCTGGGAAAAGTGGGGGGCCTTTCAAATATTTTCGGCCCCCCTTTTTTTTTAGGGGCAGGGAAAAATCCCTCCCCGAAGTTCAGTGAGGATTCGAATGATCCAAAGTTGTCCCTAAATGACTGATGTTTATAAATATAATCCAAATTGTGTGAATCAAGTCTCGTTTAAATTTCCCCCCCTTCTGGGGAAAGGGTTTTGGGGTTTTTGTTTAAAAATGCCAGAGAACATGAAGAACCCAAAGGAAACACCAACCCAAACAGGGGTTTGTGATAATTTTTGTGGAGAAATTTAAAGGGCCGGGGGTTTGGGTACAAAAAAGGGTTTCCCAAACCCTTAAAAACCCCCAAAGGAAAAACACGGTTTTTCAAGCGATCCCTATTAAATGGAAGGGGGAATTTTAGCCCCTTCAAAACTACCAAAGGGCCCGGCCGTTCCTCTAAACTTTCATCTTTAAACAAGGGGAAAACTTACAGAGGTGCAGCCCAAAGGGGGCCCTGATCACTCTGGTTTAACTGGGAGGGGATCTACTAAAGGGTAAAAATTTAGTCGAACCCCTTTCACAAATCTGGCCCTTTTTTGGAAAGTGGGGAAAAGAAAGCCAAATTTTTTCAAAGATTCCCTTTAAAAAGTCTCATTTAAAAAATTTGCCACAGCCACCTGGGAACACCAAACGTGGAAGAAGGGGACTGGTTTAGTGAAACCAAAAACCAACTTTTTTGCCCCAATTTAAAAAAAATATGTTTTGGGGTTTAAAAAAAACAACACAGGCCCTCAAACCCCGCAAAAAATTTAACCCCACCCGTCAACATGGGGGTTTGGGAGCCCTCATGGTTTTCTTCGCAGGGGCAGGGGAAAAAAAAATGGTTACAAATTTTAAGAAATTTGGGGGAAAAAGGATGGAAACCAAAAAACAGGCCCATTCTGGGGAAAAAAACCTGTTGGAGCCCGCGAAGACCCGAAGACACGACAGGGGAATTTTTTCTTCCCAAAAAGGAAAAAGATTCCAAACATAATGCAAAATTCCCACAAAAGGAAGGTTCCCCAAAAAAAAAACCAAACCAAATTTAGAAAAAGGGCCAAAATCACCGTCCAGGAAAACCCAAAACCAATCGAGGAAACCTGTGGAAAAAAAGGTGGTGGAAAAATTTCCCGTTCCAAAAAGCTCTCCCCTGCAACCTCACTGGGGCTTGGGGATGGGGTTTTTCCCAAGGGGAAAAAAGGGGGGTTGGGAAATTTTAGGGCTCTCGATGTGCAAAACGATAGAGACATTTCCCAAGCGACTTGCAGTTTGGGAATTGCAAACAAAAAAATTGGGGCTAAAAAAATATTTTTTAAGGGGGGCCGAAAAAATTTTGCCCCGGGGCCCCTTTTCAGGGTTTTTTTTTTTTTTTTTTTTAAAAAAAGTTTTTAAAAAATCCAATAAAAATTCGTTCCACTTCACAAATTTTGGGGCCCATTGTTGTTTGGTTCCCTTTTCCAAAAAAAAATTTTAAAATTTTTATCTTTCGGGTTTTGGGAAACCTGAAATGGGGCCCAAAAAGGTTTAAAAGTTCAAGGGGGCCGGATACTTCGGGAAGGGACTGTAATGGGCCCCCGGGAAGTAATTTTATAAAACTCTGTGGGAAAAGGGTTTCTAGGGGTTTTACCTGTGTGGGAAAGGGCCAGAATGCAGTTTAAGAAGGGGTGAATGCTTTTTTTTTGCAACACTTTTTAATTTTTAAACCCCAATTTTTTCTTGCGTAATTTTTTAAACTAAAATTTTCTTTTTTATAAATTTTTGGGCACTGAAACTCTGTAGGGCAAAAAAAGGCTTTAAAAAAAAAGTCCCAAGTTGTCAAAAATTTACCAACCCTACCCTGACTAATAAATAGCTGAAAATTAAATGTCCATAGCAACAGCCCAATTTTTTCACAAAATTTTTTGCTATTTTAGAGAAAAAAAAAAAAATTTTGGTTTTTTATGGGGTTTTAACAACGGTCTTAGCAGATTTAGTTGAAAACTAAAGAAAATTTATGTTTGAAAAGTAACCCATAAAAATTCAGCCTTAAATTAGTTATGTGTTTCCGGGTCGAAAGGAATACGTCCCCTTTAGGGTGGTTTTTTTTACATGAACAATTTTCCATGTTTTAAATGCTCCAAATATAGGGATCATTTCAATGGGGTTTAGTCTATACATTTCAAAATTTCTCACCAAAAAATTAGGAATTTTTTGCCTTTTTGGGTTTAAAATTTTTTAAAATGAAATAACAGTCTTAAAATTTTTGTTAAAAGCCTGAAGAGACCATCGCTTTAAAGGGGTTGTTTTCATTACGGCTTTCCGCCTTTTCAGTGTCCCTTTGGGAAGTTGAAAGGGGGGGGCGTTTCTTTTTGGGCTTTGGAGTTTTGCCCCCCTCTCCCCCCCCCAGCCACAGGCAGCTACGTAAAATTCTATAAGGGGGGGGGGGGTTTGGTCTCAGGGTTCCCCCTGTGTTTGCCGACCTAGGGCTGTTACAGGAGAGGGCTGATCTAGGAGTGTGTCGAGAAGGTTTTAAGGGGGTTTTTGCTAAAGATCAAGGGGGTGCATGTTTTTCCATATCCCCTTTCTTGCTTAAATGTCCCCCACATCTCCAAACAACCCAAAAAGGGCATTTTTACTTTACTCAGGGTGTGGGCCCCAATACAGAGAACATTTAAGTAAATTTACATGCCCGGATTTGTATAGTTTTTTGATAGATCACAAATTCCAAAGGACAAATCATGATTAAAAGTAACAGACGGGCATGCTGTACATCTTCTGTGTAGAGAGAAAGGGGAAGCAGGGACACCCCAGGGGGTTTAACCAGGCAGCTCGGCACGACGCCAGAGTCCCCCCCCCCCCTCCCTCCTTTCCCCCCCCCACAAAAACATTCCCGGGGCGGGAGGGGGTCTCTGCTCCAACCTGGGCTTCAAAAGGTGTTTAGCATTCGGGCCTGACGCCAGTAAAAATAAGGAAACAACAGGCGGCCAAAAGAGTTTTTTGGGAAACCGGGAAGTTTAAAACCCAACAGGGGGGCTCCAAAATCAGTAGGACATTTGTAATGAACATATATTTCAAAGCGGGTTTGTTTTTTAAAAATCTTTAAATTAAAACCCCTTTATTGAGCGAGACAACCCCTTTAAAATTTAGAATTTTCATGTGTTCAACTTCAGTTTTTTTCAAATAATTTTTTGGGAAATTTGGGTGATCTGTTAAAAAAGGGGCTTAATGGGAAAAAAATTCCCCAACTTGTGTTTGATCCCCGAATCCCCAAAAATTTTGGGGATCAATTGAATTGGGGTTCAAAACCGCCCCCCCCCAATATTCGGGGGCACATTTTGACATCATGAACCCCTCCACACAAATTCCCGGGATTGGGTTTTAAAGGGGGGTGGCCATAATGTCACTTTAGTGGGATTCTTTAAAAAATTAAAATCAGGGGGGGTCTGGGCTCTGGACACTGACCCACAACCACCCCGACAAAGCATTACAACTTGCATGGGCCAGGGGGGCATTATGCTGGAAAAGGAACAAATCTGTTCGGTTGGAAAGTAAATTCACTTGAGCAGGGAAAAAGGGGGCCACCCCAAAAATGCCCGGGGCATCCCAAAGGGGCAAAATGTATCGCCCCGGTCAGGGGACCCTTGAAAGGCCTTTTTGCATGCAGCTAAACCCGATGGGAAGTTGGGGATGAAATGGTCTGATTGGGTTTTCACTTGGTTGCCTCCAAACCCCCTTTTTTAAAAGTTCCCCGGGGTTTGGGGTGGCTTTTTACCCCCGGTTCTGGGGCATTTTTTAAAAATGAAAATTTGGTTTATCATTGTGTGATATAACCAAAGGGGGTTTTTCCCCCTTTTTTACTTTTGTGGCTCTTCCAAATCTCTGTATTTTCTGTTGGAAACCTTTCTGATGGGCTTTTCTTACATCTTAAACCGTGGCTACTTCCATCTGAGGAGCATCTTGGTATTTTGGCCTTGCAATTTGGGGGTACTGTTTTATCAATTGGGTAAATGTTGTCTTGTCAAGATGTCATCCAAATTGGGGAAGTTAAGAGTTTTCATTTTTTCATTTTAAAAAAATTTCAAGAAATGGGGATTTTTTCCCTCCTAAATTTCAACCAAAAAAACCCAAAAACCCCCGAATTTTTGGAGTAATGTAACAAGGGGGGAGAAAATATGGGGCCAAGGGTACTTTTTTTTTTTTTTAAAAAAGGACGGGGGGGAGGGATGCATGTCTTGTGGATATTCATTTTCTAATTTAAGAGTCCCGGGAAAATTTTTGGAACCCTTTAACCCAACCTTTTTGGAAAAAAAGGGGGCAAAAAATCGGCAAAACTTTCTCTTTCATGAATAAATCTGTAATAGTCTTTTGCCCATATAGTTACATAACGGCTTCAGGTGAGCCTCCTCTCAGTAACAAATTTCCATTTAAAAGGGTTTACCAAGACTTTTAAAAACCTCCCTACCATGTCCACTGTGTTAAAATAGAAAATAAACCCATACTTACCTCCTCCATCACCACCGTATCTGCACTGCTAGAGCTCCAGTGTTCCCCCCGGTCTCTCTTTGGAAAATTGTCACCTCATGGGAACACTTTATTTCTGAAACCAATCACGACCCTAGCAGTCAAATGGGCCCTTTCATGGCAGAGGTCAGTGTTTGGTCAGTATCATGTGCTATCCAAAGCCTTTTTCAAAGAGGACTGGGGGGGGAACCCGGGGGCTCGGCAACCTGGGATGGGTGGTGATGGGAAAGTCTTAGAAAATCCCTTTTAAAACAATTTTTCCCTGAGGGGGCAACCCAAAGGGGTATTTTCCCTTTCAAATTTAATTTTTAAAAATGTAGGCAAAAGGTAAATTTTTGGGCTATTACCCCAAAACTTTTTGGGGGCCCCTGTTTTTTCTTCTCTGCAGAGTTAGGTGCAGAAATTTTAAATTTTCCCTTTTTTTGCAGACAAGGGTTTTTTCCCAAAATTTTGGCCACCTCTCTCTAGTCCCTTTCAGCCTAAAAATTTGGGGGCGGGATAAAGCTCCAAAATTTCAGTTTGTTTCCCTTTTTTTTCTCAGGAAGCAATTTGTTTACAAAAATTTTAACTGAAAAGTTTTAACCCTTTTGAGCGCTTTTAGTTTTTGTGCACACACGTTTTTACATGTCAGGGTCCTCCCCAAACTTAGCTGGGTTTACAGAGTATTGGGGAAACACTGCTGTAAAACCCAAACCCACAGCCTGAATAAAAGTGTTCGTTTGGGGAAGGGGTTTTTCGCGGCCCCCTGGGAAACAAAATTTGTGAGACAACCACTTTGTTGAACCCATAAAAAAAGGGGAGTGTTTTTGAGGGAAAAAGGGGGGGACCGGGGCCCCTTTTTCCCTTAATTATTTTTTGGACAGGGGGGAAAAAAAATTTCTAATACCAAGATTACTGTGCCCCCCCCCAAGCACGGGGAAAGGTGGTTTCTGCTTGGGGGGTAACCTGCTGTATCAAGGCTGCTTTTTTCTTTTTTATTTTTGCCTCCGAGTAAGGGCCCAGATGGGAAAAAAACACAGGTGGGGGAAAAATGGGGAAAAAAAAAAGGGGGTAAGGACTTTTAGGGGTGTTCATTCCTCATAGGGAAAGTCCCTTTCCCCTTTATCCTCAGCCCCCTTGCCCCCCCAGCCCCCTTCTTACAAAGGGCCCAGGATGCGGGGAACCTAGCAACGCTAAAAATTTCCCTGTGTCTTTGTACCCCAAGGGAAAACCCCTTGGGGACACTTTAAAAAATTTTAACCCTTTAAAAAGAATTTATAAAAAAAATTTTGCTTTTTTTTTTTTAATTGTTAAAGGGAAAAAAAAATTGCTTTTTTAAAAGAAAAGGGAACATGGCTTATTTTATTGAAAAGTTTTTATTTTAAAGTCCTAATTTTGGGGGTTTTTTTTTTTTTGGGGGAAAAACTTTGGGTTTGGGGGTTTTACGTAAGATCGGGAGAGAAGACCCCATTTTTCGGGTTATTTTTCCTTTTTAGTGATGGGGCATGCACTGTTTAAATTTTTTGGTAGAAAGCTCATTTTAATAGTACAGTACTACATTTTCCCAAATGCTGCTCCCCCACTGTGCTTTTTTGGATAAAAAGATAAGGTTAAATTAAAAATTTATTTTCCGGGAAACTTTTAAAGTGTTTACTGTCCATGACTATAAATAAGCTACTGTCTTCAACTTCAAGCACTTTTTCGGGGCCTTTTCATAGAGAAGACCTCCTTTTTAAATACTAGTTATTTGCTTACATTTTTTAATCTTTTTTTCCCTTCTTTTTTTGGGAGGGACATTTGTTTTTGGGAAAACCAATAAGAAAATTTACCGGGTTATGTTCTCGGGTTTAAAATTTTATTTTTATTTTAGTATGGTCATCTGGTAACATGATGATGTTATGACTTACAGTGCCCCCATTTTTGGAGAACTTTGGTGGAAAACTACCCTTTTAAAAACATTGTTAAGAAATGTAAATATTAAGAATCTATTTAAATTATTTTAATAAAACAAAGGTGGAAAAGTAAAATTAAGTCCCAAAAAACAATCATTTCCCTTTGAAAAAATTTATTATGTTTTCCCAAAACGGCCCAAGTATAGTTTTTATATTATAAAAATCCACTGTCTTGCTTCACGGTCTCACTTTTCCCAATTTTATTTTAAACATTCCAATTAAATCCAAATAACTTTCTTTGAATTAACTAAAAAAATTTTATGCTTTTTTTTTTCAAGAAAAAGGGTTTATAAAACATTTGAGTTTTCCCGGTTACCTGTTTTTCCCTAAGGTGAAATTTCTTTTTTTTTCCCATGTTTTTAAATTTGTCCCTGCCTTTTTTTGGAAAAGTGGGAAGGGAGGGACCCTTTCTGCAGGTACATAGTTGCCGTACTCTCTTTTTGTTAAAAAGGGGATTTTTTTCAAAAATTTTGATGCCAAAAGTTTTAAAAGAAGTCTTTTCATTTGCCTGGCTAATCAAAATTGTAGAAGCCAAGGATCCTATAGATATATTTGGCAGATTCTCCAGTGGTGAGACAGTGGTTTTTGTGTCTCCCTCCACCACCACGACCACCATTGTGCCTCCACATTTCGACATCTGGTAAGAATGCAGCAGCATAACAGTATCCAATTCATCATAATCTGTGAATGATTGTTAAAGAGTCTGGCTGTAAAGTTCACAAAGTTGCACTCTCAATAGAATCTTTAGTGTTTGTTTTTTTCCCCCAAAAACTGCAAATTTTAATGCAAGTTTTCCCCCAGGTAAAGAAGTTTTAAAGTTCTGCAGAAAATCAGATGTCATCTGTATGGAGTCAGCTATTCCACTATATCCTTCTTGTTCTCTTGTGTCATGTAGATGTGAAACCAGTCAACTTCCCAGATCCTTTCTCATGTAAATTGAAGGAATGCTGCCCAGTACCAAGAGGGGGTTTTTCCTTTTTTACACCAATTTAACATAAAATTTTAAACTGTACCACTTGCAGCAACAAATACGTTTTTTTTCATTTCCGCTAATCTTTGTTTCAAAAAGGGGGCTAAACGTAAATTTGGACTTGTAAAGCTTACAGTGGGCTTGGGAAGTTAAAAATATTATGTCTAATTAAGAAAGCTGCACAAATGAGGAGAAAAGCTGATTTTTTTTTTTGCCCCGGTCATGTTCAAACATGCAGGGTTTTACCCACTTGGCGAACACTAATTTAAAAAGCCCCTTTTTTTTTTCAATTTCACTCTATGTCATAAACCCCAAATTTTTAAATTTTTAAAAATTTTTTTGGTTAAATGTAATTTATGTTTCTTTTTGGAATTTGTGAAAAAAAAACATTTAAAAAACAAGAGGTGTTTTTTTTTGAAAACAAATTCATCTGGTGTGAACACCAGTATTACATCTGGGCTGCCAATGATCTGTAGATAGATTATGCTGTTACTGACATATGATGTCACAAAGATGGCACAGCAATAAAGAAGCAAGCATTTGTAAGAATGTCTGGTATGATCTTTTGAGGTTGCTATGTGAGGTAGCATTAAATGAATTTTTAGCTTTGGAGCAATCTCTTATCCAAACTTCTGGAGTCCAATAATTATTTTTAACACACCTAACTCTTTTTCCCTTAGCATTTACTTTTATTACTGAGGCCTGCAGAGGTCA
The DNA here is from genome assembly GCA_025379985.1 of Phyllomedusa bahiana. NCBI lineage: Eukaryota > Metazoa > Chordata > Amphibia > Anura > Hylidae > Phyllomedusa > Phyllomedusa bahiana. The sequence continues at coordinate 55,914 of JAODAL010014122.1, forward strand.
CCTCAGAGTTTTTTGACTTGTTAAGCCACACTTTCTATTTCCTGGGAAAACAGTGTAATAAGCTCTGGCTAATATATGAGAGACATTACTTAACTGATTGTTTTCAACTCTTTTAAAAATTCTGAAAAAATGTCATTTAATGTAGTTGGTAAACTATTCTCAAAATTCTATTACTTAAAATAACAAGTTTTCAGGTCACTATATTTGTCATTTTGGAAGTTAGTAGCACTCGACTTCCAAAATGTCAGTATTAACTATAGTATTTCTACCCAGTTCTCAGTAGTGTATATAAAAGATCTAAGTGAGGCCAGGCTTAGACAATTTTATTGCATATAGAAAAACATCTGCAGATCAAAATATATATTTTTTAAATTTTTTTTCATATTTGTTTTAGAAATTCTATGGCAAAAACCTGAAAAAATGCTAGGAAAAAAACATTAAAAAAACTAAAAACCAAAACATCCTAAGTATATAGTCATAATTTATTCTACATTTAAAACAAACATCTAGATGCAGTGTTTTACAGTGTTACACCGCCTAATAAATATGTTTTTCCAATTTTCAGTAAAACACCATTTCAAAACTTAAAGCGGTTATCTCACTACATTGATATTATCTCAGTCCTGTTTTCTCAGTTTCATTTTTTAATTTAGGGGCATGTTTTCTGGCTTCTACTGGACTGCAGTGACAGGCAGCTGAGGACACCAGGTCTGTAGCTATAGTGACTAGCACTGGCAGCCTATCAGGGGAGATCGAACAGGTCTGTAGCTATAGCGACTTGATGAGCTGATGCAGCCCATACAAGAGGAGATGTCTAGGAATAGGTAGAATACGCAGCCACCACATTCTACAACAACACAATCACCTCCACTCTTGATGCTGTCGCCCCTCTCACACACAACAGAACCCGCAAAATCAACAGACAACCCTGGCACACAGACTCCACCAAACAGCTGAGGCGAGCTTCCAGAATTGCCGAACGCTGCTGGAAGAAAACCCGCTCCACTGAGGACCTCGCCTCATACAAACAATCCCTACACACATTTAAATCCGCACTAACCTCAGCCAAACAAGACTACTTCACGACTCTAATATCCTCCCTATCACAAAAACCAAGAAAACTATTTAACACCATCAACTCTCTCCTGCGTCCACCCGCACCGCCGCCCCCATCTCTCCTCTCAGCAGATGATTTTGCAACTCACTTCCATAATAAAATAAATCTCATCAGACAAAGCTTCACCCCACAGTCCCCTCAGCCCACCTCTATTCCTGCAGTGTCCCCTCAGCCCACCTCTATTCCTGCAGTGTCCCCACAGCCCACCTCTATTCCTGCTCATCACTATTCCCCCCTAACTTGCTTCTCTCCGGTCACTCCTGAAAAGCTCTACTCTTTACTGTCCAAATCGAACCTCACCACCTGCAGTATTGACACACTGCCATCCCACCTCATCCCTGACCTTAGTGCTGTTATCATCCCAGAGCTCACCCATCTCTTCAACCTATCGTTAACCTCTGGCATCTTCCCTTCCTCCTTTAAACACACGGCCATCACCCCCACCCTTAAGAAACCATCTCTCGACCCCTCCTCACTGTCCAACTATTGCCCCATCTCACTGTTTCCATTCGCCTCTAAACTCCTTGAGCAACACGTCCATCTTCAGCTGTCCTCCCATCTCTCCACCAACTCTGTCCTTGACCCACTGCAATCTGGTTTCCGAAACCACCACTCTACTGAAACCGCCCTAACCAAAGTCACCAACGACCTAGTAACTGCCAAAGCCTCACACCACTATTCTGTGCTTCTCCTCCTAGACCTGTCCTCTACTTTTGACACCGTCAACCATTCGCTTCTCCTACACATCCTCTCATACCTCCCTATCGCAGACTCTGTCCTCTCCTGGATCTCCTCGTACCCCACCGATAGAACATTCAGCATCTCACACCACTCCTCCTCTCTCCCGCTGTCTTTTGGTGTCCCCCAGGGGTCAGTCCTGGGCCCACTACTCTTCTATATCTACACCTTCGGCCTGAGTCAGCTCATAGCATCACACGGCTTTCAATACCACCTGTATGCTAATGACACCCAACACTACATCTCCGGCCCAGATGTCACCTCTCTTCTCTCCCGGATCCCTGACTGTCTTTCGTCCATATCCTCTTTCTTCTCCTCCCGTCTCCTAAAACTAAATGTGGAGAAAACTGAATGTTTCATCTTCCCACCGTCCCACTCCATCCTTCCAACTGGTCTCTCTATCACTGTCAATGGCTGTACTCTCTCACCAGCTCCACAGGTCTGCTGCCTTGGGATAACCTTTGACTCCAATCTGTCCTTCAAATATCTCCCGAATTCACTCATTTCTTAACTCTGAAAGCACAAAAATGCTGGTCCATGCCCTCGACATCTCACGACTAGACTACTTTAACACCATTGTCTGTGGCCTCCCAGCCAGCACTCTTGCTCCCCTCCAAACCATCCTTAACTCTGCTGCCCGTCTGATTCACCTTGCTACTACCCTGCCTCTCCCCTCTGCTTATCCCTTCACTGGCTACCCATTGCCCAGCGAATCCAGTTCAAGCTAGCAACCTTGACCTACAAAGCTCTCCATAACCTCTCCCCTCCATATATCTCTGCCTTAATCTCTGAATACCTCCCCTCACGTAACCGCCACTCCTTACAGGACCTTCTACTCTGCTCTCCTCTTATCACCTCCTCACATAATCGTCTCCAAGACTTCGCTGGTGCTTCCCCCACACTCTGGAACTCACTGCCTCAACACCTAGACTCTCCCCCTCTCTCGCTAGCCTCAAACGTAACCTGAAAACCTACCTCTTCAGGATTGCCTATAACCAACATTAACCGTGTTTCTCCACTCAACAAACATGTCTGCCCCTCACCTTCTGTCTCTTCCCTCCTTCCCTGTAGATTGTAAGCCCTCACGGGCAGGGACCGATCTCCCTCTGTACCAGTTGTTAGTCACTTATTGTCACTTTCTAATTGTTTGACCAATTTTATTTATGACCCGCCTGAAATGTACAGCGCCCTCGAATCAAGAGCGCTCTAAAATAAATAAAATAATAATAATAATAATATTGTTAATAGACATATATTGCAAAGTGACTTGGTTTTGCAAGATCTTTAACATAAAAAGCAATTCTTGTAGTGAAACAACCCTTTTAAGACTGGGATTACACAATTATTTTTGTCTGTTTATAGACTCCTAACAAACATCAGCCAGGTTCACGCACAGGGGTTTCCTCAGGATTTTGTGTCAGTCTTAACTTTACTTTTTTAGGCCTTAAAAATACACTTTAAATGCTACAGGTTTTGTGGCAGTTTTTCCTTAATTTTTTTTATTTTTTTAATTGAGCCAAAGCAGGAAGTTGATTCAAATGGATAAGATAACATAAAAAAGGAGTTATTCTTCTCCTTCCTGCAAGATCCACATCTGGCTTTGGCTAAAAAAACTGCATCAAAAACTGTAAGAGGTCTTTTGTTTTATCAAAAAACACTGTGTTCAACCAGCCTCACAGTTTTTTGGCACAATTTTCAAATATGTATTTTAATACACAAAGTATTGCAAGTAACACCTTCTAATGCCTCTAATATATCATACTGTGTCAACAAATACTATTCTAACAGGTTTCATAGTACTCAGGACCAGGAAGCTACTAAAGGTCAGTATTAGCTTTCTCTCATCCTTTTCTTCTTTTTTTTTTTCAACAAAATTTTATTAAAGAAGACAATTAATACAAGTCGTCAAACCATTGAAAAGTTTCGCAAAGACCTTACAGTTACAAACAAAGAGTTAACACAAAGTTAAAAACTAGGTCATGTCAACAGTGCATCTAGATATGTCACAATTGTCTCCTTAATTTTTCAAATTTTCTCCCTAATCTAACCTGGCCTTCAGCCAGGTCTCATCAGAGTATCTACATAATTAAACGTCCAACAACAGCAAGAGAAAATTCTCCCCCTCCCAAATGACCCAACAGGATGTGCCCCATAACTTCCCCTTTAAGCCCCTAAATCCAGGTTCCCCAGAGTGCCTTTAAGCTGTTCTACTAGATAATATTCAGTGTACTTAAAAGGTTCTAGAACAGATTTGATTTCTCCTGAATTATACTGCTTGGAAATAAAAAGTCTCCATTTCTTTAGGAACCTCCTTGCGTCTGAATCTAAGTTATCAATCGCCTGTAGTTTTTCTAAATATAGGACCTGTCGCAAGCACACCGTGAGTTCCTGCACTGTTGGAGCAGAACTCTCAAGCCAGTGTCTTAGAATACATTTCTTTGCTGCGAGCAGTGTTACATGAACTCCCTTGTGCTTAACAAGAACTCTCTCATGCCCCTCCCCAGGTAGCTCTTGCGTAACATAATGAAATAACAGACCCTGGGGGTTAAATACGACTGTGCAGTCCCAAGTGTCTATCAGGAAACCTCTAACTTGTTGCCAGAAACTATTAATGTCTGGGCATTGCCACATGCAGAGAAGTAAGTCGGCCTTCTCCAACCCACATTTAGGGCAAGCCACTAAGTGATTAGGTCGACCTGGGCCGGAGGGAATGTTGAAGGCATATATGGCCTTGTGCGCCAATCGAAAGAGAATCTCCCTCCATTGCTCATTAACTATCGACTTCCTCACCAATTGCATGCCTTTTAAGATTTTGTATGGCAGCTCGTTGTCACTAATTTGTGTCTTCCAGTATCTAAAGCGTGTCTCATCCAGCGTTTCACTATCTTTGGTTTGGAGACTGGAGTATAATCTGGACCATAATCCCCTGCTATCGGTTGATCTAGTGAGTTTGGAGAACTCCTTTGATTCTCCAAGCGAGTGTAAATGGGTGACTTTGGATCTACAGAAGTCTTGTACTTGTATATACTGAAAAATCTGGTTTGTACCCAGTGAAAATTTCGCATTGACTTCTTCCCATTTGAGTAGTGAACCCGAGGTTTCTGACATCAGGTCTCCTAATACCTTTACCCTCCTCTGTTTCCAGATCTGGAATAGTTTGTTCTCCCTTCCCCGGGCTAAAGGCTGGTGAGTCCCATAGAGGGACATATCGCGAGATTTACATGGGATGATTTAATACTTTCCCAACTGCCTCCACGTAGCCAAAAGTATCTCTCAGGAAAATACACCTCTGTTTCCTTAGGATGGAGTCTCAAAGGTAAATGCGTAGTGCATCAAACTACAGCAAAAGTAAGTTGGGGTTTTTAGACCCAAAATTTGGAGAAGGTACCTGTCCCCACCCCAACTCCTACATATCTCCACATAGAACTAAATTAACAGCCTAATATTTGGAAATTGCACTCCTCCCTTTCAATCTGCCATTGACCCTTCTCATAACTTAAGCGCGATCTTTTGCCCCCCCAAATAAAAACCGAGAAGGCCCTTCGAAATTAATTATACCTTATTTTGAGAAAGAGGGGTTTCTGCAATGGATAAGTAATCTAAAAAAAACCAAAAAACTAATCATTTTGATTAGTTGGACCCGCCTTTTAAAAGACAAAGGGGGGCCCCTTCCCCCTCCTAATTCCGCAAAAATTTTTGCAAGATGTTTGGGTAATTCATTGGTACATAGCGGGTCCGCACGAGCCAATTTTTATTCCGAGATAGTTAAATGTGAGGTACCACTTCCACCTAAATTGTTTGAACGGGGAGCATTTATGCATAAAGGGGGAAACTTTGGCTTTTATCGGGGTTTAAATCTTAAAGCCGGAAAACTCCCCAAACGGGGTAAAATTTCTAACCCCTCCTTCATTGCCTTTTGGGTTCTCAAGAAAAAAAGAATATCGTCAAAAAAAAACTCCCTTTGACTTACTAAACCAAATTCCCTTAAAAAAACCCTGAGTTTAGGAGGTGTCTCCCAAGGCTCGAAGCAATGTCGAAGAGCAAAAGGGACAGGGGACATCCCCCTCGAAACCCTTTTTGCAATTTTAGGGAGAAGAAAGAAAGCCCGATTATTTTTTTCCCCGGGGGGGGTTTTGAAACATCGCTGTGAATAGCTCCTAAAATTTCCTGAAAAGGGCCCATTCTATCTAGCACCAGATTCACCCACCCCAAATTTAAAAATTTTTAAAAATGCTTTTTTCCGCATCTATACTCAATAGGGGGGCAAGCGATCCCCTCCTGGGATTCCATTAATAAAAGCCTGAACTTCAGGACAGCCTATATTTTTAACCCCCAGACCCCCTTTAATAAAACCCTTTTGGTGGGGGCCTATTAAATTTTGCAAAATTTTTCGCTAATCTATTCGCTATGACCTCGGAGATGATTTTAATATCAGGTTGATAAGGAAAAGTCTGTAGGATTCTGCCATCTGGATCTTTTCCCCCAGAAGGCGCACCTTTCCCCCCCCCTAGACTCTTATATACTTTTACTAATTAAAGGGGGAAACCTTTTTGTGTAACAACTTGTAAAAGTCACCTAGAGGCCATCGGGGGCCCGGGGGCTTTTTGCTAGAGGAATATTTTTTATAACCAATACAATTCCTCCTCACTGATCTCGGCATTCCCCATGTCTTTGTCTTCCTCGCATAGACTCTTTTTAACCCAGATCCTTTAAGAAACTTCCCACTTTGGGCATGTCACATGTGCCTTGAAAACCCCCTTTTTTTAAAATGTTTCTCTTTTTTACATTAAATGTAGGAAAGGTAATTTAAAAACTATTACCAAATACCCGGTTTTTTTTGATTTTGCTTTTTTTTAAGGATAGCAAGATTTTAATTATTGCTTTGGGACACAATTTCTTAGGTTCAACCACCCTCTATGTTTTTGCTCCACAGCCCATGGTGTGTCACACCCATGAAGTTATCATAAAGCGAGCTTGTTTATCTATGGTAAACATGAATATGAGCCAGCTTCCAACCAGGGAGAGATGCGGTGTATTAAAACTTCAAATGCTTTTAAATTTTAAAATCATGGTTACAATCCACCAAACATGTCACTGATGCATAAGAACCGCTGAGGCGTTTATCTATGTTACTGACAAACTTTATTCCTTTAGAGCTCTGTAGCCTTATGCACTACAGTTTACAAACCTCCAGAGTTCATGTCACTAACAAGATCAGCTAGGAAAAGCAGAGCTGACATGCCAATCACTACTATAGAACCACCCTCAGCCCAAACAGGAAGTGCAAGTCTGAAACTGGCTTTTAAAAGCTATGTGAAACAGCATAGTGAAAACCCTGTTTTCCAAGTTTTTGTGATGGCTAATTGATATATCAGAATACAGCTTATATATGTGAATCTTCCCAATTTATGCACTAGACTTGATTAAACTTTCAGACTTTTAGATATTCCTGTCTCTTAGAAACGTTTAGATCTCAACTGATTCTGTGATCAGACCATGCACCTGTGGAAGGACCTATCATATCATCCTCTCTTTAAAGAGAATTTAAATGAGAATATTTTATAAAATCCACTCTGCCTTGTATATATGAAAGTGGCCATTACAAATTTTTCTTTACACAACATACTGTAAGTGATGCTACCTCCTCCACAATTGGAAAGCTCTGAAGCTCATCATAAATTCAAAAGATCTCTGTACTACAATCAGCCTATAAACAGTATTTATTAGATTTAACAAGCATAGAGGTGCTGGAGGCTTGCCAAAAACTCCTTTTGATTTTGGATGAAATTGTCTGTGCTCCTGAACAAACAGGCCAGCGAATGGTTTTCTAGTTTCCTATATCCTCGCCTGGCATCCCTCCACTATTATCTCCTCTACTTCTAGATACCAGCACTATTCTCTCATAGGGTAGCTCCCTAGCACCTCAGGCCCATCTTGCTCGTATACTTTGCTCAAACCTGGTAAAGATCTGCCCATAGGTGGGTACTATGGACCCATCTTCCTTTTAAAATTATATATCAAATGATATGCTAAAATCAGGGGCGTTGCTAGCGTCCCAAAACATCCGGGGCCCGGGCCCTTTGTGTTAAGTTTTGCTCAGTAGGGCGGAGTTCACACAGCATTTTTCACGCCACATTGTGAACTGCAGCATGTGTTTTTACAGAGAAAAAACTGTAGCTAGCGTATTCCTCTGATATTTATTCTCCCCAGAACAGGTAATCCTAGCTCTCAGTGAGAGCTATGAATAACCATAATGTCGGCCCGTATGTCGGCGTATTGAAGCGCAATTACACGCCGAACTACAGACCGACATTACGTGGTGTGAACATACACAGTGTATTTTTGGGGCATAACTGCTGTAATGCGTCCAAAGTGCGCCCCACAAATACGGTAAAATCATAGCGGTGAGGGCTCTGGTTACTGGTTGTTCTCCCTGGAACACAGAACCCGCCCGTAAAAATAAGTGACAGGCCACTTCTTTCAGGGGGAAAAGTGAAAGTGGATGGGAGGTGGCCGTATAGCGGTGCGCACAGGTACGCTGTGTGAACATACCCTTAGGCCATGTTCACATGGTGTACAGCCGCATGTACTCTACACGCCTCAGTACTCTGTGTATTTTGGAAGTGCGCGCTGTTCAGGGAGGCCGGCTCCATTCACTACAATCATCAGCGGCGCGTAAGCGCCACGAAGAAGTGACCTGTCCCTTCTCTCCCGAGGCGTACGATACGTTCGTATTATATGGGAGGAAACAGACGTAATTCATAGTTCTCTATGAGAGCAATGGATTACCATAATTGTGGGGCACATGTTGGGTGTATTGATGTGCAAATACACTGCAAAATGTACCCTGCAGTTACGCCGTGTGAACCTAGCCTTAGCCTGGCTGCAGCAGGTATAAAAAGTCTATTCAAATATAATTCATCATCAGGTTACATGTGCAAGGGACAAACAGGCAGGATTATGTTTTAGTCACGTGAATGAGGTGATATTGTGATATTTGTGTACATACAGTACATACACATTTGCATACATACATATACACACACACACACATACACACATGTATAGACATACACACACATGTATAGACATACACACATATGTATACACATACACACACATGTATAGACATACACACACATGCATACACATACCCACACATGTATAGACACATACACATATGTATACACATACATACACACACACATGTATAGACATACACATACATGTATAGACACATACACATATGTATACATGCACAGACATTTATACATTTAGTTCACATTCATCTTGTTTCACTATTATACTATCTAGCATTGGTCTCTACAGTGAGGCTACTCACTCACTTGAGACCTTCATTGTACGGGCACCTGTGGAAGCTTCTGTTGACTCCATAACAAAAGCACTGTAGCTGCAGGCAGGAGATGGTGTGGAACCCGGGAGTACAGCAGGGGGTGGAGCCGAGCACGGCCAGGGGCAGAGCCTCTCACTCACTGTGTGATGCTGAACTTCCTGACTCTTGTGCTGGACATGGCTGCAGGGCACAGAGTCAGGAACTTCAGTGAATGAGTAGCCAGCGCCCCTCCCCCCTCCTAAGCGCCCGACACCCCGGGCAGTCTCCCTGCCTCCCCACAGGCTCTTACTTACAACCCTGAGCTGCATGTGCGTCCAGGGGAGACATATACAGATCGTCAGCTCTGCAGGCACACAGCAGCTGCCGACGATCTGAGGTTCGGGGCACAGGCAGGGCTATTCGGGGCTTGTGCCCCGAACATTACTGCCTAGCGACGCCACTGGCTAAAATGATTGCTTTTTAGACAGAGAGGCTCAGAATAATACCATTAAGACCCTCTCCCATATTACTAGGGCTTGCTCGAAGGGGGCCCCCATGAGTATGCTGTCTGTAGATGCTGAAAAAACCTTTGATCATTACATTATTACTGAAATGTGGTCCACCCTGTTTAAAACCATTCTTGCTTTATATTCGTCTCCTTCCACACAGGTAAGGATAAGATGGAGTGGCTAGCTCTATTCCCCTTCACCACCCACAATGGTACCCACTATGGTTGCCTTGTTTCAACCAAACCAGCTTCCACCTGTGTCTATTTTTCATTTGTGAATGCATGTGCTAGCTAATTTTTTAATCCTCGTCATCCATAAGATCCTTATAATCAGTGTGAATGGAGCCCGTTGGCCTGAAGCATGGCAGCTTTGGCACAAAAGAGAGGCCACTTTAGAAATAGGGACCCATCTAATGAGGATACCTTGACACAGTAGATGGATATACACAATTTTATTGACGTGTGCACCAAAAATCTCTATTTTATACATGTAGCAAAGGTATCAGTTATGCAATTTAAATGTGGCAACCAGCAAATACTCCAGCACAATATGGGCCCCATCCTCATACAATTTTGGATTAATATACCTCTCCTTTCACTCAGGTAAGGGTAAATTACCAGCCCCCTTCCCCTTTACCACCTACAATGGTACCTACCAGGTTTGCCCTTTGTCCCCTCTTCTATACAATGAAAACTGAGTCTTAAGTAGTAGTGCTGTGGGATAATGCATTGATCAAAGGGCGGACTTAGCCATGGGTGGGCAAGGCTAACAGCCACTTTGAGAATGAAATGCTCTGAAACTACTGCATCTTACAGGGACACAGCACTGGAAACAGCATGTCTGTCAGCTTGTACTGTCATTAGCAAGGGCATTATAACCTATGGGACAGGTTTCCTTTAAGATGTGTTTAAAAACCATCAAAAACACAGGCAGTAAATACACATGCGGTTTTTAAAAAATGCATGTGCTTTCAGAATTAACTTAAATTTAGAACACATAGGTAAAAGTGTTAGTTATTAAAATTGTGTTGCCTAAAAAAAAGCATAAACTGTAAAAAAAAATTTGCTTTTGCTACCTGTTTTTATCGTTTTTTTGAACGCACCTCAGATGCAAAAAAAAACCCCCAAAAAAACTAGTGAACCCATTCTTACTTTAGTTGAACACATAGGAGGTGTAAACCATTAACAAATCAATAGATAGAGAAAACACATGGTTGAGACAAGTCTAGAACAAACAAGACTCTCTGGAACAAGGATGCAAGTGGTCAAGGCTGCATAACAGAAAGGCTGGACTTAAAGGATTATTAACATAAGATAAAATGCCCTGCACAGGTTGCTTGCAGCTGGCTGCGAGCCGCCCGTGTATGAGACTATGGGTGGTGCTTGAGGAAATCTTCTCCATTCACTTCTATGGGAGCTCCTGAATATAGCAGAGTGAGTGTGGGAGCTCCCATAGAAGTGAATGGAGAGGACAGCCGCAAGTGCTAGCCTCCTCATTCTCATGCATGGTCTGCTCGCAGCTAGCTGAAAATGACTTGTGCAGGGCATTTTACCTTGTTGTCAGTCATATTGCAGCTATTATGTGGTTTTCTAAAAACACAGCAAGTTTGCAGCATTCTTCCTGCAATTTTGGAAAACTGCTGCAAAACCACAGACTTCACTTGACTTGTGAACCCAGTCTAAGGAGTCCAGAGACCCACACAAGATGTTCTTAAAGGGGTTGTCTCCCTACAGAGTTTCATAGGATGCATGACTGAAATACTCTGTCACTTCCTGGTTCAGACTGACTGTAATTAGCATACAGCTCTGTGGTGTATTCAACTCTGTGTTTTCAGTTGCTAATTAGTTCAGATTAGCTCAGAAGCTTTTCTGAAACTACAAGCAGGAGTTTTTATCTGATCCCTCAAACAAAAGCCCTAATTTGTGCTGTTGACTTTAGATAAATCAAGCTTTTTACTGCTGGCCAGCATAGAGCTGTTGTGACCTGTGTGATGACTTCACTCACTGCTATCACATAGAACAAACAGCAGGGGGGAGAGATGTTTTCAGGTCTGTCACTGAGGGACCAGAAATAGACAGGGAGGTGATAAAGTCACTTGTATCTCCTTAACAAAAACAGATGAACAAAGCAATATATTTGGAAAATGTCTTTATTTTGTGTTCCCTACATTTTGAAAGCTATTCTTTGTAGCGATACAACCCCTTTAATGTTACTTCCCCCTCTTAAGGAGCATCCTCTATATAGTCTGGTGATCAGGTTTGCTAGCAATGAAAATATTTTCTTAATGGCTTGGAAGCATGCATTTTTTTCTTGAGCTTGTTGCAAGCACATGGCTGTCATTGTGTCTGTAGGTTCATAAAGTTATATTGGCTGCCAGTAAGTACAGATGGGCGAATTTCCGAAATTCATTTTGTTCACTTCGCCGAATTTCTTGGCAAAAAATAACTTTGTTCTGAATTACTTCGGCACGAATCACGTTAAAAAACAGCTATTTCCAGGCTGCACAGAGCCTGCAGGGTGCTGTAGAACGTTGTGCCATGCTTAAATATGCAGAGGGGCTTGGTTTTTGGTCTTCATACAATGTTGTTGTTTAGTATGAAAACGCACATGACTGCCGCCGCTCTTAGAAATCGCTTCACTATAAAATTCCCCTGGGCACTTAAGAGGGCAAAACTGACCAAAAAACTGAAGGGGGAATGGAGCCTGATAAAGTCATGCGAGCGACAGCGGGCAAAAAACAAGCCGAGGGCTCAGGCGGCAACATCAGTGACAGAGTGTGGAGGAGCCCGAAGCAGCCACAGCAGCAAGAGGGCAGAGAGCGGCACAATGCCATTCTGGAGGTGGCAAAAACAGGATTAGGCCAAAGAGTGGCACATTGACACAGTGTGTAGGTCACAGCAGCAGCCACAGGAGCAGCATGAGGTCAGGCAGTGGCATAATGACATTCTGGAGGTGGAAAAAACAGGAATAGGCCACAGAGTGGCACAATGACACAGTGTCTAGGTCACGGCAGCAGCCATAGCAGCAGCATGAGGTCAGACAGTAGCACAATGACACAGTGTGTAGGTCACGGCAGCAGCCATAGCAGCAGCATGAGGTCAGACAGTGACACAATGACACAGTGTGTAGGTCACAGCAGCAGCCCAGCAGCAGCATGAGGACAGTCAGTGGCACAATGACACAGTGTGTAGGTCTCGGCAGCAGCCACAGCAGCAGCATGAGGTCAGACAGTGGCACAATGAACAGTGTGTAGGTCACGGCAGCAGCAGCATGAGGTCAGGCAGTGGCACAAAGACAACAGGTGTAGGTCATGGCAGCAGCATGAGGTCAGGACAGTGGCACACAGATGATACAGTGTGTAGGTCACGGCATCATCAGCATGATGTCAGGCAGTGGCACAATGACCACAGTGTGTAGGTCACGGCAGCAACATGAGGTCAGGCTGTGGCAACAATGACATTCTGGAGGTGGAAAAAACAGGAAGTAGGCCAGAGTGGGACAATGACACAGTGGTAGGTCACGGCTGCAGCCACCAGGAGGCAGAATGAGGTCAACAGTGGCACCATGACACATGTTGTAGGACACGGGCAGCAGCCAAGGAACAGTCATTGACGTCAGACAGTGGCACAATCACTTTCTGGAGGTGCAAAAAAGAAGTAGGCCACAGAGTGGAACAATGAAACATTGTGTAGGTCACGGCAGCAGCCAGCCATGAGGTCAGACAGTGGCACAATGACACAGTGTGTAGGTCACGGCAGCAGCCACAGGAGCAGCATGGATGTCAGACAGTGCACAATGACACAGTGTGTAGGTCACGTGCAGCAGTCACAGCAGCAGCATGAGGTCATACAGTGCACAATGAACAGAGTGTGTAGGTCAGGGCATCAGCCACAGCAGCAGCATGAGGGCAGACAGTGGCACAATGACATTCTGGAGGTGGCAAAAACAGGAGTAGGCCACAGAATGGGACAATGACACAATGTGTATGTCACGTCAGCAGCCACAGGAACAGAAGGAGGTCAGACAGTGCGACAATGAAACATTGTGTAGTCACGGCAGCAGCCACAGCAATCAGCATGAAGTCAGACAGTTGCACATGACACAGCGTGTAGGTCACGGCAGCAGCAGCATGAGGTCAGGCAGTGGCGACAATGACACAGTGTGTAGTCCACGGCATGCAGCATGGAGGGTCAGGCAGTGGCCATCAATGACATTCTGTGAGTGGCAAAAACAGGAGTAGGCCCACAAGTGGGACAATGACACAGTGTGTAGGACACGGCAGCAGCCACAGGAGCAGCATGAGGACAGTCAGTGGCATAAAAAATCACATATCATGGAGGTGGCAAAAACAGGAGGTAGGGCCACAGTAGTGGACAATGACACAGGTGATTAGGTCAATGGCTGCAGCACAGGAGCAGCATGAGGGCAGACATTGGCAAAATGACACAGTGTGGTAGGTCACGGCAGCAGGCAGCATGAGGTCAGACAGTGGTACAATGACACAGTGTTGTAGGTCACAGCAGCAGCCCAGCAGCAGCAGCATGAAGTCAGACAGTGGCACAATGACAGATTGTGTAGGTGTCACGGCAGCAGCCACAGCAGCAGCATGATGCCAAACAGTGGCACAATGACACAGTGTTAGGTCACGTCGCAGCCACAGCACAGCATAGGTCAAGACAGTGGCACAATGACATTCTGGAGGTGGTCAAAAACAGGAGTAGGCACAGAGTGGGACAATGTACACAGTGTGTTGGTCACGGCAGCAACAGCAGCATGAGTCAGACAGTGGCACAATGACACAGTGTGTATGTCACGGCAGCAGCCCAGGACAGGAGACCATGAGGTCATACAGTGGCAACAATGACACAGTGTGTAGTCATGGGCAGCAGTCACAGCAGCAAGCATTAGGTCAGACAGTGGCAGAGAAAAAAAAAAAAAAAAGGGGGAGTAAGAAAAAAAAATGACAGAGTGTGTAGGTCACGCACAGCCACAGCAGCAGCATGAGGTCAGAAAGTGGCACAAATGACATTCTGGAGGAGGCAAAAACAGGAGTAGGCCACAAATGGGACAATGACACAATGTGTATTCACGGTCATCAGCGCACAGGAACAGCATGAGGTCAGACAGTGGCACAATGACACAGTGTTTAGGTCACGGCAAGCAGCCACAGCAGCTGCATGAGGTTCAGACAGTGGCACAATGTACACATGCGTGTAGGTCCACGGCAGCAGCAGCATGAGGTCAGCAGTGGCCACAATGACACAGTGTGTAGGTCACGGCAGCAGCAATGAGTCAGGCAGTGGCACAATGACATTCTGGAGGTGGCAAAAACGGATGTAGGCCACAGAGTGAGGAAATGACACAGTGTGTAGGGTCACGGCATCAGCCACAGGAGCAGCATGAGGACCAGCACATCTGGCACATCACATTCTGGAGTGGCAAAAACATGAGTATGGCCACCGAGTATGGGACATGATACAGTGTGTAGTCATGGACAGCAGCCACAGGAGACAGCATGAGGTCAGACATGCAAAATGACACAGTGTGTAGGTCACGGCAGCAGCAGCATGAGTCAGACAGTGGCACAATGACACACGTGTGTATGTCCAGCAGCAGCACAGCAGCAGCATGAGTCAGACAGTGGCACAATGACAAGTTGTGTAGGTCCACGGCAGGCAGCCACAGCAGCAGCAATGAGTTCAAACAGTGGCACAATGACACAGTTGGATGTAGTCACGGCAGCAGCCACAGCAGAGCATGAGTCAGACAGTGGCACAATGACGATTCTGGAGGTGCAAAAACAGGAGTAAGGCCACAGAGTGGACAATGACACAGGTGTGTAGGTCAGGGCCAGCAGCAGCATGAGGTTCAGACAGTGGCATAATGACATTACTGGGCGGGTGGCAAAAACAGGAGTATGGCCACAGAGTGGGACAATGACACAGTGTGGAGGTCACGGCAGCAGCCACAGCAGCAGGCTGAGGTCAGACAGAGTGGCACAATGACACAGGTGTGAGGTGGTTGGCAATACCCGTCCCTGGGTAAAGATGGGTTGTTGGCAGATGGAGAAACTGACAGCAGATGTGTGGCATATAGGCGGGGGGAGGCGCATCAGAATAGTGGCTGAGGCAGGTAGTTGAACCACAGACTCATTTCTTCACAGTTTGGGTGAGGCGTCATGGCTGATGTAGTCTGACGCCCTAAGGCATTGGTGGTGAAATCCTGGCCGATCCACGCCTGATTCATCTTGACAAAGGTCAGTCGTTCCACATTCACGTGGCAAAGCGGGTTTCTCCTTGGGCTAACGATGGCTCCCGCCGCACTGACACCCGCTTCTGATTCCACACTACTGGTCCGGGCAGGTGACAGCTTCTCCACTGCAAACTCAGCAAGTTTGTGGCCACACATTCCAGTTTGGGCTGCCCTCATACACGAGGTGGGGGGGCCCGCGAGATCTTCTAACTGGGGTGGTGCCGAGAGTGCTGTCCAAGTATGGCCACCACCTGTTGGTTCAGGGACTTGCTCAGGTCCTGCTGCTGCTGCTCGGCGACTACCCTCTCACTAGGCGGGATGAAGGAAGCTTGCTCATCAGTAACTCCAGACTTAGGTTACTGCTGATGGGGCTGGTACTGCTCTACCCCCCTCACCTTCCCCCAGAGCCGAGGCACGTAGTACTGAAGTCGCTGAGGAACCCCCCGTTCAAGGACTGTCAGAGGAAAAAAAGGGACGATGCCGCACATAGGCAGCGGCAACTGATTACGGAGGATTTCCCTATAGTATTTGAGTTGTCCTCCTCTCTAATAGCTGGGAAAAAGGCTCCCATATTGGACGCGGTAGCGAGGGTCCAAATAGGGTGGAGTAGCCAGAAGTCATCCCTCGCCGGATTGCTACTATACGGCTGTTCACTAGCCAGGCAAATCAGCATGCTGCGGGCCATCTGCACCAAGTGACTCCGAGGGGCTCCCTGCCTCATTTCCACTGTATACTGCCACGGTGCTTGGGGGTCATCTGAGCCTGCGTCTTCCTCATCTCCATCCAACCTCCTCCAGCTACTCCTGCTCCTCTCCTCGTCTTGCACCTGGTAAAATCCACTTCATTTCACCAGACAATGCTTCTGCTCAATGTCCTCTCCTCCTCCTCCTCCTCCACTTCCGTCCCCACCGGACTCATGTGGCCACGAGATGTAGGCGCCACATCTCCCGTCCCCTGCCAAGACACAGATTTTCCGCATCTGTTCCAGACATGAAGCAGTGGAATGACGTTTTCATCCCGTAGTCCTGGCGACTGACGAAAATAACTTCGGCCTCCTCGAATGCCTCAACAACGCCCGCAGTGGTGTCACGCATGAGCTGCCACATGGCTGACATCAAAGTTACACAGGGGAGTACTTCTGTCTTCCTGGATCATCAAATAATCATTAATTGCCTTTCCCTGTCATACAGTCGGTCCAACATGTGCAGGCTGGAATTCCAACGGTGGAACCATCGTCATATCAGAGTGTAGTTGGGGGAGGCCGTTCTGCCCGCTAGCAACACGAGAGGTGTGTTCCTGCTTTGTACGAATGTATAAAGTGCATGCCAGTTTTCCTGGCCATTTCAGAATCTGCTGAAGATGAGGTGGACAGACTTCAGGAAACCTTTTCACAACCAGATTGAACACGTGCGCCATGCAGGGCGGCATAGACCATCCCTCCTCGGTCACGCGCGGACACCATGTTCCTCCCATTGTCCGTCACCGATGGTTTCCGATTTGCGGAGAAAGCCACACATCGATTCTTGCTGGCATGACGCGAAGCAGTCCTCTCTGTGTGACTTCGTTCGCCGAGAGCAAGCCAGGGTTAGAACTGCGTGACATTGCTGGCCCTACACATGTGATATGATGGAGCAGTTACTTGTGGAGGCTGAGATGGTGGTGGTGTTGGAGAGGAGGAGGCGGACATTGGCGCAGGAGCAGCAGTTGACAACGTGGAGGAGAAAGCGCGTCTCCTGTCCAAGTTGTTGGTGTGCCTGGCCGAAGCACATTCACCCGTGGGCCGTCAAAGGACTTGTACTGGCCCTGACCGTAGTTACAGTCTCAGACGTCCGCCTGCCGTGCACCTTGAAGAAACCGATAAAAGCTTAGGACTGGCCCACCTTCATTTTCTACATATTTCTGAAGTGCATGGGTACTGCCACCTTTTGGAAAAGAAATTACGGACTTGGAACTCTCCATCTCGGCTCGGCACAAGCCATTAGTTCTGCTGAATGGGGCAGAGTCCACCATTTGGAAAGTGAGGACTGCAGTACCAACAACTTGGACAGGAGCACACGGTCAGCTGCTGCACTCTTAGGATGGTTGGACGCATACTGTTGTCTCTTTGCATCGCCTCGCTGAACGACTGCTGGCGCCATTGATAGCGAGGAGCAATGAAAGAAAAAAGAGCAATCTGAACCTGGGAGATGATGTCCAAAGAGAAACAGCTCCCTTCTGCAGAGGTGTGCAGCCTTGACTGCTGTAATGGCGATGCATGCACAGGCGCTGCTGCCTGCTGCTGCGGCGGCAGATGGACCACCAACATCTGAGACCACGTTTCTCCCCAGGCCACCGGATGGTACGCTGCATGTGTTGACGCAGGGCCGTGTGCCAACGTTAGCTCCCTGGGCCACGCTTCACTTTCTGCTTTACAGATTCTAACATATACCCATATTCGGCTCCTCCAGTGTCTTAGCAAAGAACTGCCACACCGTCCGAGTATCGGATTTTAACGCCAACGCTCCGCACTGAGTGACTACTGCGCCGCTTGCCTCGCATGAGCCCCTGTCCAGCTACTTGTTGGGACCTGCTAAGCGGGTTTTTTTACCCCGTGGCCAGCTTGCTCCGCAGACCTCACTCTGGCAGCAATCCTGCTGACATCACGGCCACACGACCCACTATGCTGGCTGCGCCGCTGCCTGACGCGCCAAGCTGACGCCCACTCTTCTCCTGATGATGATGAAGCCCTTGCTCAACCCGCTTCCCAAGTGCGGTCGGTGCTACATCATCATCTATTTGTGTTTTTCAATCGCCACTGCAGTGTCCTCATCGCCGTATCTTGGTAAGCAGAGGCTGACCCCCTCACAAACATGACCTCCAGCACTCTCAACATCTATACATTGGGCCGTCTACTGCAAGAAGCAGGGATTATTGGCCCATTTCTCGCTGCCAAGTAGCTGCTGACTGCGCCTCCTCAAATTGTTCATCCTCGCTATATAGTGGCGCTGACCAGACTACATATAGATCTCTGGCTGAGGGAACCGGATGGGACGAGGCGGGGTTGAGGACAGTGAGGGCCGCTGACCCGCTCCCGGGCCATGCCAACTAAGGGTTGTGCTGTTACGTTCCCACCGACTCTTGCTGGGTTGTCAGATGAGTCATCTGGGAGAAGTGGGATGACCTAGGTCAACCAATCAAGAACCATTGGGTTGCTATGTCAGACACTGGCCGCTAGATGAAAGCGGCAGTTGTGGCCCTCACCAGAGTGACCCCTCTGCGACGTCCCCTTGCTGTGGCTGTGACAGCTGCTACAGGAATGTTTGTGCCTCTGCCACTCGCAGGTGAAGAGCCTGCCCACCTCTCTGGTCCTGACATACTGTTTGTTCTCACAAATGTACAGACACTGTTTGATGAAGATATCTGTATATGATGAAATACCACCCTGTATTTGAGACGCCAAATGAAACCCACTAAGAAGCTTGGGTAACCTATGGATATAAATTGCGCTCTCATCAATGGGGCAGAGGAAAAATTGACTGTAGTGCCAGTTTAAAAACTCTGTGTAATTTTAACTGATATAAAAGCTCCAAACAGGCTATAATTTACCTTCGTATATGACTTATGCTAAGAATTTCTTTTGTGGCGGTGAAAAAACAAAGTTTCTTTTAACTGAGTACACGAGCGAGAAACAACGCTTGATTAACCCCTGATTGTAAATGCGCAAAAAGAATTGAGCAGCCAGAAACTACTAGCTTTAGTAGGCGTGTTACAATTGCGTGTTTTTCTCGCTACACAACAAGAGAAAAAATTGTAATTAACCATCGTTTGTGAAATATGGTACAGGAAAATTGTATTTTTTGGCGGTGAAAAGACGGTTATCTTGGAGTCACAACAGCAGCAGAACAACGCTTAGTAACCCCTTGGATTGTAAATTGCGCAAAATAATTGAGAAGCCTGCAACTACTAGAGCTTTGTAGCGTGTTACAATTGTGTGTTTTCTACGCTACACAACAAGGAGAAAAACACTTGTAATTAACTCTTCGACTTTGTGAATTTATGCAACAGTAAAATTGATTTTTTGTCGTGAAAAAGACAGTTTCCTGAGGTCACAACAGCAGCAGAACAACGCTTAATTAACTCCTGATGGAAAAAAAAAAAAAATTTTTTAGGCCCCCCCCCCGCCAAAAAAAAAGAAAAAAAAAAAAAAAAAAATTTGGGAAAAAAAAAAAAAAAATAATAGCCCAGCCGGAAACTACTAGCTTTGTAGCGTGTTACAAATGCCCCGCGGTTGGTGGGGGTGGTGGTGGGGGGGTGGTTTTTTTTTTTATTTATTTTTTTTTGTTTAATTTTGTTTATTTATATTTTTTATTTTTTTTTTTCTACGCTACACAACAAGAGAAAATTTTATTAACTTCGCTTTGTGAATTATGCTACAGGAAAAATAGTATTTTTGGCGGTGAAAAAGACGTTATTCTGGAGCTCACAACAGGGCAGCAGAACCCAACCCCCCGGCCCTTTTTTATTTTTTTTATTTTTATTTAAAATTGTTTTTTTTTTTTTTTTTTAACGTTCTGGATGTAAATGCGCAAAAGAATTGAGCAGCCAAAAATGAAGTGGTATTTGTATTATAAAAAAAAAACCCCGCTGTACAACAGAAAACAACAGGAACATGGGCTTAGATGCCCCTTGGATATTCATGTGCTGTGAGTCATGATAGTGCATTAGAACATGTATATGCACTGGACTCAGATCCAATAACCACCAAAAAATCAGAAATAGAACATTAATAGAAGCAGTCTCATGAGACAAGCAGAGAACACGCCACAAAAATCGCTGTATAAAAATCAGTTTCTTCATTAACAAGCATCCGCAGCAGCACCTACCCTGTCAGTACAGTTGAGAGCGGTAATGAGCTCCCAGAGTCGCGCCCGGACTTATATAGTCGGTGAGTCACAGTGAATCCCGCCGGTCTCTGATTGGCAACATCTCTGAGCAC
The DNA here is from genome assembly GCA_025379985.1 of Phyllomedusa bahiana. NCBI lineage: Eukaryota > Metazoa > Chordata > Amphibia > Anura > Hylidae > Phyllomedusa > Phyllomedusa bahiana. The sequence continues at coordinate 76,838 of JAODAL010014122.1, forward strand.
AGTCAATCAGTGTTATGCCCTTCTCGCTCCCAGAAGTGCTTGCCCCATGTAGCTCCATGTGCTCGGCAGCCATTTTATCAATCAAAAGCACACTTCGTTCACCCGAATTACCCCAAACTTCCGACTTCGTTCAGAACCGAAGTTTTCCTGAAATTCTAAAAATAAAAACCCCCCCCCGAATTCCACTTCGTTAGAATCAATTCGCCCATCTCTACCAGTAAGGGATCAATAGCATATGAAATGGAAGCAAGATAAATCCTTATGCAATGAGCTACCTCTAGCAGTATCTGCAGGTGAACAGAATTTTATCATATAATCCAACAGCTGGATGAAGGGAAGCAGAAGATTTTGTGCTGTATTTCATCAAAACAGCAATGTTCTCTGCATATAAAGGTTAATTTTCCAGTTCCAAACCTCCCCTATCAGCCCCTGCACATCTCAAATCATCAGTAGAATTTTGTGTTACGCCCGGTTACCAATTATCCCACTGGAAAATCCTTATTGTGGGAGGACATTCTTCTTTCCACTTCCCTCTCCCCTTGAATGAACTAGTTTGAAATGTGACACTACTTTTAGCATACTGCATGTGTACTTATTTTATATGTATTTACACAAGGCCTTTGCAAACATACAACCTGTAAAAAGTCAGATTTATCCGGATTACAATTGATACATGCAGAGATTGTTCTAGCCACTATCTTATTATACACAAGTACTTCCTAAAACTTTCAATTCATTATTTGTTAGCAGATCTTTACAAGAAATTGAAAAGCTTAAAATGCTGCTTATGTAAGTATTCAACCACTTCAGGAAAGTGTTCGGTAGATCCAGCTTTTCATGCATTTAATTCATTTTTGGGGATTTTCTACTGTTTGAGAACAACTTTAACTCAATCATACTTTTACATTTTCTTCTAGTTGTTCAGATAGTTTTGATGGCACTTATGGCCTGCAATATTTTAAACAGTGCTGTAGTTCCTGATTCTTTAGATCAAAATTTGGATTTTGAAGTGGCAATTGTTGAACATTTAACCTTTCTGAAACAACCCGTATTGTGCACCAACGAATCATATTTCAGATGTAACAAGATGTTGCGTTTCAACTAAGTAAAAGCATTTCTTCAACATGATTCTGCCACTCTTTTTTTCTCTGTGCAGATGGTGTTTGGTGTGGAATGTCATAAAAGATTTGCACCACTTATAGATGAAAAATCTAAATTGACCATAAATTCTATCTGTCAGCCATTTCAATTAGAGTGTTTTGATGTGTTTCTTTTAGCAATAGCTTCTTTCTAGCCACCATACTATACAGACTAGAGTTCTTGATATGGGATCAGCCCCAAAACTGTAGCTCTAACATAGCAATTGTTGTATTGTTAATATTCTATTCCCTCTCGTACTATCGGACTATGTATGCAAACCGGCAGGTCTATGAACTCTTTTTATTGCCCCGTTTCTCCAATGTCAAACCATATTTCTACACTTTCCTTCTATTATTTTATACTTCTCTTTAGGCCTTCCCTGCTACCTGTCTTAGCCAACTTCTATCCACTTCATTCTGATTTACCACCTTACCCTTTTTCTCCTGCATCAGATCTCTCCTTTTCCTACTCTTCTTCTTACACCTCTTATACTTTTTTTTAGTTTGTTGCCTATTCCTATGCATGACTAATTCCTAGTACAGATTACCCATCAGCAGTCTCTAAATTCCATTATTATACCTCATATGTACATAGATTTTCCTTTACCATTATATTTCATTTTAATTACATTCCCCTCATTCCTTTTGGTGTCAACACCTCTACATTATAATCCTACCCCTACATCACTACCTAATACCTTCCTATAGGTGCCAACACCCCTACTTCGTACCCTATATACCATCCCCTTTCCCATTTACATCTCAGTATCTGCCCAAATAAAGGTCTTAGTTTTAACAAAATTTTGCATACTCTACTGAAATTAATAACTACCTTAGGGTACGTTCACATGAGTGAAATTTATGTGTGGAATCCACAAGGAATCTGCCATTGAAATTCACATCATCTAATGCATTTAACAAGTATTTTTTACTTGTTACTTGTGGCTTTAGATGCGTTTTTCTGATTTCATTTTACAGGCAGTTTGCAGTCAGAAAGAGTCCAATTCATGCCTGTTGGTATTGGACGCAGATCCACATACAATGCTAACACAAATATTTTGGGTGCTTATTGCATAAGGATTTAGCTGTCCCATTAACATCAATAGCACATTTCCATGTTTTCCACATAGAATATGAACAAAGAATAAACATGTTCAAATTTTCTTTTGAAAACAGTGCGCCAAAATAAGTGTTGTATGAATTACAATGCAAATATTCTATTCGGAATAATTTTTTTTCAGTTTTCAAAAAGGATTTCAATTTGGAATAAAATCCGCCTAGAAATCCTTGTTGTTTGAACATACCTTTACACAAAGCTGGAAGGAACAGACTAAACTCACAATTCAGTCTTCCATTGTTCCTGAACAAAAACATAGTGTAAAGATCCGGCAGTGTCAGTAGGCACTGACAGGTCAATCGTCGGTTAGCAAGTATGGATCCACTGTGATCACGGGGGGGGGGGGGAGATGCTAAGGGGGGGGAGACCCCACCCCGGGAGAAAGGTCTAAGGGGCCCCGGTCATACCGCGCCCCCCACAAGACGGATGGACCTTTACGCGGGAACCCCCGGGTCTTCCTGAGTGGTACCCGGGGTGACAGTGGGGTGCGGGGACAGGGACAGGGAGCGATGGTAGCATGTAAATAGCTGTGGGGGACTACGGTCCTGGGGTGGTCGGACGGGTATAGAAAAAGGGAACAGCAGGAGTAAAACGGTGCTCGGCAAAATACGCAGGTAACTGGACAGGTGCAATGCAGGAAAACAGCGGGTATCTGGACAAGTACGTGGCAGGAGTAAGAGGAAATTTTACGGGTGCAAGGAGTACATAGAAACGACAAAGGTGGCCAGGGTTTGATGGACAGAGGAACTGCCCGGGCATCTCAGGGGATGAATACTAAATAGCAAAACCCCAGGAGCGTAAAGGCTCTGATGAACAACATGAACTGAACCGGGGCATTCAGGATTTAAATCTAGAAAAAGCAGCCCCGGAGCAGGTCAGGCGCTTTTGATGAACAAATCACAACAATGAATGCACGGGAGCGGGGCGGGAAAGTTCCTTTTATACCGGGGGTAAAGGGTCAAGAGGGAGGTAATTGGAACACCGTCCCTTTAAATAGCTGCCTTGTGCACACCCTAGGAGGCGTAGTGTGCGCACAGGACCCCGGGAGGCGGAGCGGGGGTTTGGGGAGTATAAGTACATACTTTCGCAGCAGCGGGGCGGGAAACCGGGACGGGCAAGTTACTTCCCGGGGGACAAGGCCCGATCCCCCCCAATCAGGAAGCGCAGTGGAGCAAGGCGGCGGGACACACGATGGCCGTGGCAGGGACTGCAGCGTGAACCGTGACACATAGGCTATCTGGACATTTGGATCTCCTTATGTGCAGTTTATCCACTGGTATTTGGATGACCCTGGACAAGAAAAGGGATCACATAGCAGACACTCATTTATATTAAATACTGTTGTTCCCCCTTCTCAATGATTAGTCCAAAAACCCCCCAAATTTATTATCTTTTTTTAAATCCGGTTTAACTGATGTGAAGAACAACCGTCCCGACCCTAAACTCCCCTTTTCCATGAATCCACTGGTCAATTTTGTTTTATGTTTTGTAGGTTTTTAAATTTTGTTTCTCCCTTTGAAATTCCCCTTTTTTTAAAAAGGTGGCCCCCACATCTTTCCCCACAAGTAAACCCTTTTTTTTTTGCACATTTCAAGAAGGCCTTATCTAACAATTGAAACCAAAAATATAGCAATAATTATTTCAAATATATCAAACATTTTTTAAAAATCTTAAACATTTTTAAAAATTCAATTAATTTGTTACTTTCAGTTTAAAATGGCATGCCATGTAGGGGGGCACAACATATAAAACACAGCTTAGTTCAAGCACATGCCTGGCTCTCCATTTGGAGCACAAACAAATATGACGGCAGGCGAGCGCAGAGCACGCGAGCTTTGGGGAAACCTCCCCCCTTTTCAAGCACCTTGGACAGACCCCTGTTAAAAACCCCAAGTAACGAATTGTTAAATTTTAAAAATTTTTAAAACTTTTTTAAAAATGTTTTATACTATTTAAAATAAGTTTCTGCTAGTTATTGGGTTTTAAAAGAATGAAGGTTGAGGATCCTTCCTAAAGCAAATTGTGCTGTGCGGCTTATTTTTATCGACTGAATCAATGCAAATTTTTATTTGACAGGCTGGGGTTTGGGGTGAGGGTGCTTTATATTTTTTTTTTTTCCCCAATTGATTCAACATTATTCAGCCCCATATCATTTATTTGGTATTTCTGTGAACATGTATGAAACCATACTTTCCTTGTGGTGTTGTTTGAACTTCATTTTCACAACTTTCATTAATGTTCACAGATGGACAATTGTATTTAAATCAAGGTTTTTTTGTTTATTTTTTTTAATAACTCACAGAGACCAGGTATAAATGAATTGTTAATCTGTTTAAGCATCTACAGCAAAGTGCAAGAATACTTATGTGTGCAGCAGCAACATGTTTTAATTTTATGTTAAAAATCTGCTGCGCAATCTGTGTTGGAGTAATGTGTATAAGTTTCAGAAAAGTTTGCAAAGATCACATTTTATTAAATTGCTAGTTTTTATAAATGATAAACCACATATTCTATTCTCTGCATTTAAAGACATTATTTAAATAAGGTCTCTCCTTCCATTAATCAGAAATCTCTTTAACTGACTCCTTCTTCCTGCCCACAATTAAATGGTTGCATTGAACATCTTGATCTTGTCTGCACACATCTGGCTAACACGCTTGGAAAATTACTCTACAAATGTATTGAATAAAGCTATAAATATGCATAGTGAGTGCACTGTATTTTCGCATTGCTTGATGCTTCTATAGCTTCTTATTGAGAAAAAAAGAACTTTTTAAATTTTCTTTATAGAAATATAAGTGGAATAGTTAACTGAAAGATATAATTCATTTATATCAGTCCACACTGACTATCCTATTTATATGGACAGAGCACTAAGAAGGAAAGCCAGATTTATTGTCAGACACAGCAACATGGGCATAACTATAGCCATAGCAGCCTGGGCCCAGAGGTTGAGAGCCCACTAAGATACAAAAACATTTTATAGGGAACAAGTAGTTGGTGGCTTTCTGCTCTCATGGGTTCCCTGACATGGTATGTTCACACAGCGTATTTTGACACATATTTTATTTCACGGCACTATATGCCTGAAAGAATTGACATGTCAATTCTTTCCAGCCATGTGGAGTTTTATGAGAGTAAAATACAAGTTATGTGAATGCTAACGTGTATTTTACATTATAGTCAATGGGAAGTGTCTAGGACATTGCTTTGGGAGTATTTTGGCACATATTTTGTTGCAAAATACGTGCTGAAATATGTCAAAAAAAATGTTCTAAATACTTCCCAAAGACTGTAATGTAAAATACGCGCAAATCTCGTAACTTTCAGTGTGCCTGGAAAGAATTGATATATCAATTCTTTTAGGCATATACACACTGTGAAATAAAGTATAAATAAAGTATAGGAGGCAGAAATCTGTCTCGAGCACTACACGTAATTTCAACGGTGCAACTATCATGTTTTGTGGCGCGCAAATGTACACGACTCGAATACGCCATGTGCACATACCCGTACAGTATTGGCGCTGTTATTTATACCTATGCTGTTTTAGTTTATTGTCAGCAGGTGGGGGGGCCCTATCTAATTTTTTATTGGGGCCTTTAGAATTCTAGTTACACCCCTGAACAGTGGATATGTGTCTATAGGCAAGGAGATTACTAAACCTGTACCGTCTACACATGTAGTGATTTTCTATAAATTAACAGTATATTTGAAATAGTTTAAGTTGTATGGAATAGTAGAGATGTATTGTACTAGCCGATGTTAGAAATTTAGGATCAGACTGGTAATCTACCAAGTATTCTTGTCCAGGCACAATGGCTCATATTTACTATTGAGGCTATGCTAGAAATGTTTTTTTTAAAAGGTGGTGCATATTTGGCACAACATGTTGCATTGTGTCACAGACACATATATAATGCACTTGTGGATTATAAACACAAAAATTGATAACTCACTTGTAGTGCTTTTCCAAACAATTTAGATAACTTAAAGAAGCTTGCTGGTTTAATAGTGGTCTAGTACTACAAGTTAAAAAACACACCAAAACTGGACTGTGTGAACGCACCCTAACTCAGTTTCCTAACTGGTTGGTTAACTGGTCCTGCAGAATGTCTGCTATAAGGCAAGAACATACTAACAAACTACATAAACAGTTGTGATACATAAAATATTTTACATGTTCATGCAAGTTATTGAGACAAATAAGAAAACAAAGTTTCATATGAACACATCTAACATAATGTCAGACACTGATTTTTAAAGTACCATTGGGGTGAGTTCAAATAGATAAAATTTGTTGCATTCTTTGAGGACACATCCCACAATGCAAATTCACTACAATGTACAGTCCGATAGTTGCTGACACCATGCCTGCATGACGCAATATGGATCCCTTGGGTTGCAAAGAGTTCAGCTTGGGGCTAAACTGAGGAGCAGAGTCTCAGGGGTAGGTTGTTACACTTTTACACCTATACAAGGATTCTGACTCTGTTGGAAACCTTAACGGGGTTGTCTCGCCATGCTGTTTTACAGTGCCACAGGCAGCTTCAAAGTCACATTTCCTGGTATAAAGTAATGTTCATTACCAACAGTTGATGAACAGAGGATTCTAAAGTGAAGTACCAAAGCAAAAAAATGAGAAGAGTTATCAAACAGGGTGCTCAAACTTCATGCTCAACAGTAGATGGCTTATAGGTCTGGGTCTGTGAATTTTTCTTAATACAGTAAAGCAGGGTCAAGACAGGAGTTAAAACAGATAGATGTTGCTATTAGCATGCCAGGTAAGCAACTACTAGACATGACTGTGAAATTCCTTTGCACTATACTAGGAATCCTGCATCCTAAAAGGGGTTTTACCATGAAGGCATTTAATACCTGATTCATCCAGCTTTAGCTTTCATTGTGTTCAAAAAGGCACGTGTATGATTTGTTTGAACTACATGTCAAGCCTGCTGGGTCACATGATATCACCATGACTTTCCCCACAGTGTGTCCACTCTAGTTGAAGGTCTGTTTATGTAAAGAGCTGTGAGTAGCTACAATGTAGCTGCATTGTTAGCACTTCTGCCTTTCAGCATAGGGGTCCTAGGTTCCAATCCCTGCAGGAATCAAACATGTGGATTTTTTTTTCCTCAATGCAGATACCCGATTAAGGTTTATTTTTTCTTTTTATTTATTTGCACTGTTTGACTAATTAATTAGGAGTACAGAGGACATGACTAGAATGACAGCACCTGGAGTTAAACACTTGCTCAGCAGTGAGTGTGTATAATTACTAAGCAGGGAATAGACTGACAGTAGCTGCCTGAGAGTAATGGTGATGTATGAGCATGTGCGACCAGGACTCAGGAGCTCTTATCACTGGTTGTATCTCTTAGACATGAGATTTACAATATGGATCAGGAAGGTAGCAGCTAAAAAAAAATGTTACAAAATTGTTATAGTGATGAAAGGTGAAAATGTTTATTATTTAATTTGCAAGCTTCCCACATCAATTTTACTTAATGGTAAAATAACTGGCCTGTGATGGCAGGACTTTGGCTAAGTAGTTTTAACTTTATCATACGACTTAAGTCAGCACAAACTGACATTAGAAGTGCTAACTCAGAGGTTCCAGTAAGCGAAGAATGGTGACAGGCTGAAAGTAACACGCCTTTAGGAAGGCTGCAGCGGTGGCTAGAGAGTGAGCCACATTTACTGGGGTTTCTAGAACACCATTTACATGTAGCAGATTTCTTTATTCCAGTTTTCATTACATAATGGTATACATCTTCCCTGCAAGTTTCAACCTTTACAATATATCACATGCAGATTTTACAACAGACTTGAGGTCCATCAACAAGTAATGTTTTTTTCTTGGATTCACCTTTATAAAAATGTCAATTCTTGTTGATATTTTGTTCTTAAATGCAGTTTTTTTTCCAAATCTAACTTTGTCACTGAAGTGTTTCATATCTTTAATATGTTTTGTGCCTGTATAAACAGATGTGGCTTTTACTGCTAACATGGATGAAGTTTTATTATAAGAAAAAACCAAAGAGTTAATAAACAGACAATTATATTTGGCTAAACTGAGTCTTCTTAGAGCATTCCTGTCCATTTCAGATGGATGTTTAAAGTTTTGTTAAATGTATTAAGATTTAGAGACTTGTAGGAAATGATGAGTTATCGCTATTTATGTTTCATTGAAAACAACTGTTATTCCTGATCATTATGCATGCTTTTGGCAGAAGTGGTTTGCATACAAAGACAGTTGTGGTCCAGATTTAGACAAGTGAACTTTATCTTCCCCACAATAATTGCAGCCATTTACAGTGTGGGATACAGTTGGCTTTCATCTGGCTTTGGTTGGTCAGATGCCCTAGGGTACTTGTTGTTTCATCTATATGCAGAAACTGATATTTTAAAGATGGTTATAGTTTCTTCTAAGTGCCACAAGTCTTTAATTTGTATACTGCCATCGTTTATGGACAAATCAATTCGCAGTGATGATAGAGCATGAAGATTGTCTGTGCTAGATGTATAGCTAGGTGATTTTTTTAATCTAAAGCGAAGACTGTCTAGAGGCAGAATTGTTTTCCAACTTTACATGGTTTTCGTTCTCACCCTGTATAGTGAGGATGTATATACTGTGAAGGCTACCTAAGCACTAAACCTGAGTGCATCCATATTAAAGGCACATTTACACTGGCCAATTACCATCATGATATGCTCATTTCTGGGAAATCATAATAGTAAGTGGTCGTTTTTAACAAAGGAGAAGTTTCATGGAGTTTGATTTTTTTATCATTTGTGACATCATAAAAATAAATATCAAAGTGATTGTAAAATTTAAATGCTACCCATAATGAAAATTACATGAAACATTGCTGCCTAGTACACAGCCAGGTCCTGGCTTTCAGTGGTATGGACTGTGTTATTCATGAATCCGATGCTCTACTGCTAAAGATAAGGAATAATATTCTGTACTAGAATTGTATAGACATCTTCATCCCAAAATATAATATATCAATACTACCACCATTTGATCAATGACAAAATTCTAGCTAACTGGGGCCAGGCCAGGGCAAACCAGAATAAAAAGTGTACGCACCTCCTCGGACCCCTGCGACGTGCCCTGGAATTCGCTCCTCTGCACTTTCAGGTATTCATCACGACACATATGAGATGTTCATGCTCCATTCATTTACTATGGAAGCATCTCCAGTGTGTTAGCACACGACCCCAGATATGCAGAGTAGCAGAATTATGGGTGCTTTGGAGCTGCAGCACTGGAGAACTCAGGAGGCAAGTATAATTTTTTTTCTATTTTACACCAGCTTGGCCCCAATAAGATAGAATTTTATGTGGTTGGACAACCACTTTAATAATATAATGATACAAATATTTGATCAACCGCATCAAATTACCAATCACCACATATTAGAAGCATGTAGTGTGCAACTAACAGACGCATACAGGGTACACAACCAGGGTAAATTAAACTGCAAATTATAAAGTCCCACAAGACGATAATTAAAAAGCAATAGGGAGCTTACGATTATCAAAGACATACAGGGTGTAGATAATAAAACCATATATATAACCCATATAACACATACATACAGCCTGCAGATATTTAAACATAGACAGTGCATGGATAACAAGTTCACAACATGAAAAAAGGCAAAGCCATACATGGTAAAGATAACAGATCAATACTGGGCACATATATTAGGGCCATACAGGAAGCAAGAAACATAGCCATACAAAGCCTAAAAAAAACAAACAGCATTATTAACACAATCATAGTGGTCATAAAGTTGTTAATTTGAAATAAAGTAAAATAAAATATATCTGAAATAAGTGTGTCCATACACATAGCAGACATGGGGATAGTGTGTAAGGATGTGGGCAACATTGTGCAAATATCAGCTGCAAACGATTTATATATGCCAAGCACTTGTACAATCTCATACCAAAGACCAGGTATGTATGAGGGGAGTGTTCACTCGTGTTTAACAGCCATGAACTTAAAGGGGTTGTCTCACTACATCGATTCATCTCACCTCAGTCTGGTTTTCTTGGTGTCATTTTGAAATCAGGGGCGTGTTTACTGGCTTCTACTAGGCTGCAGTAGAAGCCAGGTCTGTAGCTATAGCAACCAGCGCTGGTAGTCTATCAGGAGAGATCACACAGATCTGTAGCTATAGCGACCTGAGGAGCTGATGCAGCCCATACAAGAGGGGATATCTCAGAATAGGTAGGACACTATTTATGGACATATATTGCAAAGTGACTTGTTTTTGCAAGATCTTTAACATAAAAAGCAATCCTTGTAGCGAGACAACACCTTTAAACAGCCCACAAGAATAAACAGGATCAAGACTACACCCAACCATCCAAACAGGGTCAGGCATATGATTTATTCTGCCACACAAATTGTTTGAGTTTTAAGATGCCTTCTGCTTGATCGAATAGCAGCAGGGTGCTGGCAGTACATAGAAACCGACACCAGGCATGATCTACAGTGCTTTTGGGCACAACAATTTTTCTTTCTGTGACATGCAACTTCATCTCCCTTCACTCTTTTTATTAGTGCCATCATCTCCCTCCTCTTCTTTCTTTGACATCAAATCCCTCCACTGTCCACCTACAATACATTTCCTATCACACAGCATTATCATCACCATCTCCCCCTTAACTATCACATAAATCTGTGACCTGCCGAGCTACTTCCTCACAGCATCATGCCTCTGCAGCACTACATTCCCAACTATATTCCCCCACTTTACTCCCTCACCTTCGGGGGCTAGCACATTTCTGCTTTCATAGCACATCTCCTCCTCATCTATAGCACTATATCTTCTGCCTCTACAGCAAGACTCAACATCATACCCCTCTATAGCATGCACCTGTGTAATTACTAAATTACTAGCAATAATATGGAGAGAAAACTCATTGTTTCCTTTTACATTTAATAAAAGTGCGGGAACTGTATGTTCACACGGGATTTTCCAATCCGAAAAACGGAATGAAAAGCGCTGAGTAAAACTTATCCAAAGATGTACCCAAAGTGTGCTACGTGTTTGGATGTGTTTCTGTGGAGCAGAAATGCACCCTATAGTTTTAAATAGGGCGTCTGCTGCATAAAACGGATCAAGCATTGACCTGTCAATTCTTTGAACGGATCTGAAAGACGCATTAGAAAGACATATTCAGACGTCTGAACGCCGATGCGTGTTTTACTTTTAAACTGATGTAAATCACACTGCACATTGTTAGATGCCTGTTCGCACCCATTTAGGGTCCGCACCACGGGTCCTTACACGCATCTCATAACGCTGCGTGAACATACTGTGCTCCTCACAGGCCCTGTAGCAGATACCAGTAGAGAAGAAATGAAACACAGTTGTCAGAATCTTCACATCCTGTTTTCTACCAATGGATGTAGACACCGACCTCCATTATTCAGAGAGAAAAAATAAAAACACCCCCTC